>JAMWET010006820.1:345000-380000 GCA_024036415.1 Prochilodus magdalenae | reverse complement strand
TGTGTGTGTGTGTATCCTTCCACATCCCGGAGGGCCTACAAGATGAGTGAGAGTGACAGGTGAAGGGGTCCCTGCACTGTAGGTCAGCTGTAGGTGTGCCTCGTGGTACTCATGCACGTCTCCCTCTGTGTCCCCCTCTGTGTCTGCAGGCAGTGTTCCTCCTCCTAAGACTCTGGGCTCCTGGCTTCTGTCTCGAGGTTTAGGAAAGACCTTGGATGAGATGACCGTCACGATTCCTCATGACATCTACGTGTTTGGAACCCAGGAGAACTCGGTCTGTGATAAAGAGTGGGTGGAGATCCTCCGAGCTGCTCTGAAAGACTACACTGAGATCGACTATAAGCCGGTGAGCGAGAGACGAGGTCCAGGACACGTGGTGGTGTGGGTTTCAGCTTTGAAGGGAAAATGACTTTAACATCAGCTTTAAAAGACGCTGGCGTTTACCGACGCCGTCAGTGCTCTGTGTTTGTGTTTATGGTGACCGCTGTGTTGGTCTGTGGTCAGCAGTGTTTCTCATCATGTGGTCAGACGTTTCCACATAACCCTAAAGCCAGTGTTTTTTATAAGTCTGTTTAATAAGTCTGTTTTTTCCTTCGTTCTCTCCCCTCTTTTGTTTCCCCTGTCCTTCTCTGGGTTCTAGGTGGCTGTGCAGACTCTGTGGAACATAAAGATTGTGGTTCTGGTGAAACCGGAACATGAGAACCGAATCAGTCATGTGGGGATGTCCAGCGTGAAGACAGGGATAGCCAACACTCTGGGTCAGTTTGTATGCGCACACAAACCCTGCCTTAACACATACCATCCACTCGCTGACCACGTTACTGGAGCCCACTACACTGATGCTCCGCCTCTGGCCCTTCTACGCTTGTCCTCCTCTTCAGCAGTGGTCAGCTTCTGAGCACAGACCAGGGCTATGTGTCGCTCTTAACCTTGCAGCGACCCTGTGGTCAGAAACTGACCAGTGATAAAGGGAGATATAAAGGAGGTGGAGCTCATTAGTGAGGGTCTCTAATAAAGTGGACACTGAGCAGAAGTCAGAGACCAGGAGACTCACTTTCAGTATCTGAAAGGAACCTGTTCAGTCAGTCTTAGAACCTGGTTTAGCATGTTCTGCTCCTCACCGTCCAGATGACCTCACTCAAACAGGAGCTAATGCAGGATCTAACTGATACAGCACCAGTCAGGACGGTGCTCATGGGGAAGCTGGCCTTAAATCTGTAGAACCCAAACACACAGTTATCAACACTAAACACCGGGTTCTCCTCAATACCTGAGACTGGACCGCTCATCAGGCCTTACTGCACACGTCTGACCCCTCTGTTCTGATGGCCTGAAGCAGGAGTGGAGCTTGATCTTCTCCTCTCTCTCAGAGATGAAGGAGCTGCCTGATGGGGACAGTGTTGGTGGGTCTACCAGGTCTTCCAGGTGGTTGTTAGGAGTCTCGTATACTCTGTGACCTTTGTGAAAGGCTGTGTATGTACAGTACTGACCAGCACTTCACTGTCTTGACCATCCTGTAAATGCCTTGAAGGAAATCAGGCAGGGTTACCTAGACGGTTCCAGCAGAGGCCGAGAGAACGTCTTGTGGTGTGAGATGTTGGTGAGAACTCGCACAGTTACTGTAAATGCTGGCAGCGACGTGTGGCACTCTGAGTGAGCGAGTAACAGAGAGGGCGAGCAGGAGCTGAGTTGCAGGTCACAGTCTGAGAGTGTGAAATGTGCTATTCTCTCTCTCTCTCTCTCTCTCTCTCTCTCTCTTTCTCTCTCTCTCTCTCTCACACACACACACTCTCTCGCTCACAGACACACACACTTGCAGGTCACGGTCTGAGAGTGTGAAATATGCTATTCTCTCTCTCTCTCTCTCTCTCTCTCTCTCTCTCTCTCTCTGTGTCTCTCTCTCTCTCTCTCTGTGTCTCTCTCTCTCTCTCTCTCTCTCTCTCTCTCTCTCTGTCTCTCTCTCTCTCTCTCTCTCTCTCTCTCTCTCTCTCTCTCTCTCTCTCTCTCTCTCTCTCTCTCTCTCTCTCTCTCTCTCTCTCTCTCTCTCACACTCACTCACTCTTTCTCTCTCTTACTCTTTACCTCTCGCTCTGTACCTCTCTCTATACATACCTTTCTCTCTGTCTCTCTCTCTCTGTCTCTCTCTCTCTCTCTCTCTCTCTCTCTCTCTCTCTTTCACACTCACTCACTCTCACACTCACTCACTCTTTCTCTCTCTTACTCTTTACCTCTCGCTCTGTACCTCTCTCTATACATACCTTTCTCTCTGTCTCTCTCTCTCTCTCTGTCTCTCTCTCCCCTCTCTCTCTCTCTCTCTCTCTCTCTCTCTCTCTCTCTCTCTCTCTCACACACACACACACTCACACACTCTCTCGCTCACAGACACACACACTTGCAGGTCACGGTCTGAGAGTGTGAAATATGCTATTCTCTCTCTCTCTCTCTCTCTCTCTCTCTCTCTCTCTCTCTCTCTCTCTCTCTCACACACACACACACACACTCACACACTCTCTCGCTCACAGACACACACACTTGCAGGTCACGGTCTGAGAGTGTGAAATATGCTATTCTCTCTCTCTCTCTCTCTCTCTCGCGCTCTCTCTCTCTCTCGCTCTCTCTCTCTCTCTCTCTCTCTCTCTCTCTCTCTCTCTCTCTCTCTCACACTCACTCACTCTTTCTCTCTCTTACTCTTTACCTCTCGCTCTGTACCTCTCTCTATACATACCTTTCTCTCTGTCTCTCTCTCTCTGTCTCTCTCTCTCTCTCTCTCTCTTTCACACTCACTCACTCTCACACTCACTCACTCTTTCTCTCTCTTACTCTTTACCTCTCGCTCTGTACCTCTCTCTATACATACCTTTCTCTCTGTCTCTCTCTACACCTCTCTCTCTCTCTCTCTCTCTCTCTCTCTCTCTCTCTCTCTCTCTCTCTCTCTCTCTCACACACACACACACACACACACACTTGGGTGTATACACACGTGCAGGAGGATATCCTGGCATTCTTCGGATCTGTCCGTGTCTGTGGTTATTAGCCACTCAGAGCCGTAAGTCGAGCTCAGCACAGCATTACCGTGCGCTCAGTCAGCAGCTGGACACGTTTCTGTGTTGTGCCTCAGCAGTGTCTTACATACCAGTCAGAGTGTTTACATGCACTTAGTGATCTGATACCTGCAGGAGATCTAATGATGTCACTAATCTGCTCTCTGTGTTTACAAGCACAGGAGTAATCAGAGAATGGAAGGCTCCGAGTCCACATAAGGCAGCGTTCGGATTTCTGCAGGGCCAGTATACTCACACAATAAGACGTGAGGTGAACGTGAAGCTCAGTCTTCATGCTGCAGCTTCTCAGACAGCACGTCAGGCCACTTCAGCTGAACATTCATCATCTAGACCATGAATATCACCACCTTCATTTTGTGTAGTGTGTAGTTGCAGAGCTGCCGTCTTGCGGGTGCTGTGTTAGGTGCTGAGTGAGAGTGTTTCTGTGCTGGGAAATACCCTTACTGAGCTGAAATCCGTCTCTCTGTATCGGCTGGCTGAAGTCAGAGTATGTGGTTTACGTGGCCATATGAATTATCAGTTGTGGTGGATGTAAATACGCGCCCTGTCCGGTTCTGCTTGGCCGATCGATCACTCGAATGAGCTCAGACGCTAATCATTTTTGAGCTACCAAGTGAAACACGGATGCCCCTGTGACAGTCTCAGGCCAGCCTGCTAGTGTTAGAGCTGGTGTCCTGCGCGTGTGGTAGGCTGTGTGGTTGGGGTTACGGTGTACCTCTGTTCAGCTTCTTCATTAGAACCCTGAGAACTCACTGAACGGCAGATCTGAATGTTCCATACTGATTTCCAGACTTCAGGAACGATTTACTGCTCACCACAACAGGTGGGACAGATACGGTCGACTTCCTGCTCTGCAACGCAGGCCCCGCCCCCAGACTGCAGTTCAGTAGTGATACTGTAGTGACAGTAAAATATAAAAGGCTCTTCATGTAAAATTTGGTCTCTCTGTTGCTTTGTGTGTCATTGACGTCCCCTGTTCTGTCTCGTAGGTAACAAAGGGGCGGTGGGCGTGTCCTTCATGTTTAACGGAACGTCGTTTGGATTTGTTAACTGCCACCTGACGTCGGGAAATGAGAAAATCCACAGGTAAGGTGGTAAGGTGTGTGTGTGTGTGTGTGTGGAGCTGATAGTACAACCTGACGGTTTTCCTGGTCCTCACATGAGCATGTGGTGTTTTCAGGCTTCATGGCTTTATTTCTGGACAATGAGACGAGCAGATGCATTGCTTAGGGTTGGGTTCAGGTTTGATTAAGGTCTGATTTAACGTTGGGTTTGGTTTAGGTTGTGTTAAGAGTTTGGTTAGGGGTTTGGTTAAGGGTTTGGTGTAGCTGGGGTTTAGGTTGGGTTAAGGGTTGGCTTAGAGGTTTGGTTGAGGTTGGCTTTGGGTCGAGTTTAGATTATCAGAGTGGTACATATGATGACATCACTTCCTGCCAATCCCGTTGTTTATATTTTAAATGTATTGATTCTTCGTGAGTGTGTTTGCCCCTTGCTTCCTGGCGAGTCCATAACATGCTAATAGGGATATTAGGGTTGCCATTATTACTACCCAGCCCGTTCCTTATTGATAGCCGCATTACTAGACGATGTCTACGTTCATAATTAACATCCGAGTCCTGTAATCCAAACCCGGACACCTGGCCAGCCAGTAAACGTGCACGTGAGCAGCACCAGTGCTGTCTGGGTTGAAGAGGGGTCTGGAAGTAAATGCTGTGTTACGTAATATCTCGACAGGAGGAACCAGAACTACCTGGACATCCTGCGGCAGCTCTCGCTGGGCGATAAGCAGCTGAGCTCCTTCGACATCTCTCTGCGCTTTACGCACCTGTTCTGGTTCGGAGACCTCAACTACAGACTAGACATGGACATACAGGTACACCGGCGCACGGGCACAATAGATGTTCACCAGTTCCACAGCCTGATCCGGAAATCAGCCTCACAAACCCAGAAGCCAAATTTCACACGTGAAGCTGAATCATGAACCAGTACTATAGCTGCTATAGACTTCATCAGCTCAGTTTAGGTGAAGAGACTGTCACTCTCAGTCCACCAGTCTTTAATAGAAGGTCATTAATTAGTCTGACAGTGACTTCTATTCAAATGGTCAGAACACTGAACAGGTTCCTTTAGCTAGAACCAAGCTCTGTCCAACAGGTCAACACACGACTGAATGTCCATTGTGTCCAGCTGGACGGAGATTTGCATATGACTTAACGTCTCTCTCTTTTCTGCCCCTCACCGGCACACGCACACAGGAAATCCTAAACTACATAAACAGGAAGGAGTTTGAGCCGCTGCTGAAAGTGGACCAGCTAAATCTGGAGAGGGAGAAGAACAAGGTCTTCCTTCGCTTCGGTACGGTTTCAGGCTCAGCCTGGCTTTGTGTTTTAAGGCTGAAGGCTGTTACGCCAGCGCGTCCGTCTTTACTCAGCAAACCCAGGCAAACACAGACTGATCAAACATTTGCTCTCAGGCACACGGTTGTAACGACTCGCCTCTGTTTCTACGTCAGCCGTCATAACAAAGCCCTCTATCTCTGGAACATCTGTTCAAACGTCGCAGGTGCACTTTCAGATCAGACTCTGAGCAGGTATCTGAGAGCCGTGTGCATTTGAGATGTAACAAAACATATTCAAAGCAGAGGAGAAGAAACCTCTAAATTCAGCCCATATTTATGAGGGGAACGTCATCCAATCAGGACTTCCTGCCCTGTGTAGGTACATGCAACCAAAACGGCGCTCCCATTGGCTCACGATCCCACAGGTTCATAGAATCTAGCTCCTAGCCATGCACTCTGTCTCTGTAGACATTAGTGGGTTATTGTCCAGAGCTCACTGAGCTCCCACGGAGGGAGACGGCGATGGAGTGTCAGACTATAAGCAGTCTCAGAGTACGTCCCTGTGGGGAACCTGGGCCGGATTCATGAAAGCTTTCTTAGGAAGGACGGGAGCGAGCAAGACGGGGAACAAGCAAGACGGGGGCAGAGCAAGACAGGGGGAGAGCAAGACTGGGGAGAGCAAGACTGGGGAGAGCAAGACTGGGGAGAGCAAGACTGGGGAGAGCAAGACTGGGGAGAGCAAGATGTGGAAGAGCGAGACGTGGGAGAGCGAGACGTGGGAGAGCAAGACAGGGGAGAGCAAGACGGGGGAGAGCAAGACATGGGAGAGCGAGACGGGGGAGAGCGAGACGGGGGGAGAGCGAGACGGGGGGAGAGCGAGACCGGGGAGAGCAAGACTGGGGAGAGCAAGACTGGGGAGAGCAAGACAGGGGAGAGCAAGATGGGGGGAGAGCAAGATGGGGGGAGAGCAAGACGGGGGAGAGCAAGACGGGGGAGAGCAAGACGGGGGAGAGCAAGACGGGGGAGAGCAAAACGGGGAGCAAGCAAGACGTGGGAGAGCAAGACGTGGGAGAGCAAGACGTGGGAGAGCGAGACGGGGGAGAGCAAGACGTGGGAGAGCGAGACGGGGGAGAGGAGCGAGACGTGGGAGAGCGAGACTGGGGAGAGCGAGACTGGGGAAGAGCGAGACGGGGGAGAGCGAGACGGGGAGAGAGCGAGACGGGGGGAGAGCGAGACGTGGGAGAGCGAGACGGGGGAGAGCGAGACGTGGGAGAGCAAGACAAGAAGACGGGGAGAGAAGACGTTCCAGCATGACTGTGGGAGTGCAAGAAGGAGCCGGCTTTTGACCGTATAAAGACATGGATTGAAGGCATTCGATTGAGGAGTTTGATGTGGAGGAACTCCAGTGGCCTGCACAGAGACCTGACGTCAACACCACTGGACACCTTTGGGATTAACTGGAACATTGATTGTGAGCCTCATCGAACATCAGTGCCTGACCTCACAAATGCCCTTTTGACCGAACCCGGAATCTTGTGGAAGTCTTCCCAGAAGAGTGGAGGCTATGATAGCTACAAGGTCAGACAAGTCTTCATTAACGCCCATTGTTTTGGAGTAGGATGTACAGCTCATGATGCGACAGCGATCAGGTCAAGTGCTCACATACCTATGGACCCATGTTGAATCTGAAATACATATTTGGCCCGGTTCTGCCCAGAGAACCTTCTTTGTGCCTAATTAAGCGCTCCGCTGTGACCCCTTTATCTCCATGCCATTCCTCCACCCTGCTTCCTTCTTTCGTCATGTCACGTCCTGTCTGTCTCTTTTTCCCTCTCTACTTTGCTTAGCTGAGGAGGAGATCACGTACCCCCCCACCTACCGGTACGAGAGAGGTTCCCGGGACACGTACGTCTGGCAGAAGCAGAAAGCCACAGGGGTAAGTCACTGGAGAGATGGTGGCGTGTGCACTGTACAAGGTCACCGAACATACAGTAGCGGTGGGAGAGGAATCCGAGTTTTGGGTTTTGGGCCACAGTTTTTGGGTTCTAGATAAAGTCAGATCTGTTCCCAGTGCTGGTGAATGGAACCAAACGTCCATCTCTAAAATCTCCCTCACAGAAAGTTACTACATATAAACAGGACACATGTAGGTCCATGTGTAGTGGGTAGCACTGTCCACACCCACAGCGGGGATTGATCCCCTTTCAGGCAGGAAGTAGAAAGACCCCTGTGATGTACAGTACCAGTAAGACCCTCAGGTAAGACTCTTCACAGGCAGGTACCTGTACCCTCTTCTTCCACAGCCATGTGTGTATTGTGTGCAGCATGTGATCCGCAATTGTCCATGCCGTCCCAACTTCATCTGACCATGGAACCTGCGCTGTGATGCGTGTCCTCCTCTCTGAGTTCCATGCTCCCTGTTCCAGAGTGACCCTGCTCCTCACAGTCCTCCTGCTGATTCAGCGTCTCGACTAATCCTGTCTGTCTCCTCACGATCTTGTGGGAGTTGACGTGTTTAGTCCTTCAGCGCTGGAGCAGTGAGGCTAATGTAGCTAACCAGTAGTGAACGCTAACAGCTCACCAGTTACTGTATTGCACTACTTGCACGTCTGAGTGATCTGTAGTGGATCTGATGACGGGGTTTCTGACACCACGTGACTCACTGGTATCTGTAATCATGGACTAGCGTACGCCACATGGCTAAAGAGTCACCACCATGAGCTCCATGATTTGTCCTTTCCTGGTTGAATGGTGTAGCTGTGCAGTTCCTCATGCTGAGTCCAGTTAAAGATGAACTGTGTAGTATGTACGGAGAACGTATGTATACCTCATGGGAAAAAGGTGTCTCCTTCTGAGTATGAGGAAGCGAACCAGGGTGTGAAACAGGAAACTCAGTCACAGCATTCCTTTATCCTCCTTCCTTCTCTCGATTAACAACAACAATAATAGACCGAGTGGCTTTATGTCAGAGTGGCTTCATGTGATTTCAGCTGGTGGTGGTGTTGGGAGCCCAACCTCTGGAGAATCTTAACACCTCTGCAAGCTCCCTCATAGATAGTTATTACATGAAGTGGTTATGAGTACAATGCCCGACACCTGAGGGTCCCGGGAGACATGTGTAGGTTTACTGGCGGTTGAGATGGAAAATGTAGGGTCTATATGTGTGTTCTAGACATGGAGAACCCTGGTTCCCATCACCACCACTGTACCAGAATCAAATTAAAGAAGTAATGCAGAGTAGTAATACTCTATACACAGAGCTTTACCAAGACGGAATTCCATAAGGAAGTGGGACAAGTCTTAGTCGCCGTCTCTTCGTAACGCTGGGTCGGATACATTGACCAGGTGTAGGCTGTTTACCTGCCAAGCAGCGAGTTTTTGCTGTGTCAGGATGAAACTAGGGTGTAACCATGGCTGCTCTCCGGAAGGTCCTGAAGTAGAACGCACGGTAGAGACAGTCTTCCGTAACCTCAGTCGGAATCAATCCTGAACTTTGAGGAGCAATAGGTTAAGGTTTGGAATGCCCTTCACCATCTTCAGACCTACTGTTCCTGGACATGCTGTGCATGCAAGACGACCTATTAACAGAGAGGAGAGGGGGGAAATCTCCTGACAGCCACGGGACGCATTACCAGGGTCTTACTGAGTACTGACCTGAAGGATGTCTAGGCCTACACACACCCTCAGTGGATCATAACTCAGAGCTGCTGCTAACATCAAAGCCAACATGATGTGACACATACAGCTGCACCTTTTGCCTCACCTCAGTCTTACAGAGCTGCTACAGCGAGCTCCAGACAATCTGTGGGGTTGTGTTGCTGAATTGTTCTTTAGATTGAAGCATCTTAAATCGTGCTGCCGGTAGAGGAAAGAAAGTCTAACGCTTCTCCCTCTCCTGTCAGATGAGGACGAACGTGCCGTCGTGGTGTGACCGGATCCTGTGGAAATCTTACTCAGAAACCCACACAGTCTGCAACTCCTACGGTAAGATGTCCTGGCCTCAGCTGTGCCGCTTTATCCCCAGTTCTTTACAGGTATATCCAGGGCTGGGCTTTACTCATGATCGTACGAGGTGAACAACATCTTAGCAGCCACCTGGGAGACCCTAGTACAGACCTAATGGCCTCCCTTGTGAGTTTCATGGTGTCTCTCTGTTACGCAGCATGCAGTACAGCACGACAGGACATGAAGCGCTGTGCTGACCGAGCGGTTGTTGCACCTAGATGCTTCAGTTCCACAGTAACGGTAATGGCTTGTGGTAGAGGTGGGATCCTCTGACAGTGTTAGTGAGGGGTGGAGCTGAAACACCTGAACTCAGTGATGGGGAGAGGTGTCCCCAGGCTTCACCTGAGGGTCTCTACCGTCTGTGGGACACCTGTTTGTTAGAATGCTGCTGGTATTTGCAGGAGTTTATTATTATTCCCTGGGAGCGTCAGGGGTCTTCCTGCGAACGCTGAGCCTTACCCGGGGTCAGACTCTGGTGTTCTGGTGTCGGGTGATTTAACAGGTGGCTGAGCTTTTAATCAGCCTTCCATTCCTCTCTCCCTCTCTCAGGGTGCACAGATGACATTGTTACCAGTGACCACTCGCCTGTGTTTGCTTCCTTCGAGGTGGGGGTCACGTCACAGTTCGTCTCCAAAAAAGGTGTGGTCGACTCGCAGACACCTCCACACACGATCATCTCCAGTAGAACTCGGATTACAGCACAGAGAACTTACCCCTACCTCTCTCTCTCTCTCTCTCTCTGTCTCTCTCTCTCTCTCTCTCTCTCTGTCTCTCTCTCTCTCTCTCTCTCTCTCTCTCTCTCTCCACACACCTTTTTTTTCTCTACCTCTCTTTCTCTCTCTTCTCTCTCTCTCGCTCTCTACCTCTCTCTTTCTCTCTCTTTCTCCTTACCTCTCACTCTTTACCTCTCTCTCTACACACCTTTCTCTCTACCTCTCTGCAACCCCTTTTCTCTCTGTCTGTCTCCTCTCTCTCTCTCTCTCTCTCTCTCTCTCTCTCTCTCTCTCTCTCTCTCTCTCTCTCTCTCTCTCTCTCTCTCTCTCTCTCTCTCTTTCTTTCTCTCTTCCCACACCTTTTTTCTTTTCCTCTCTACTTCACTCTCTACCTCTCTATCTCTCTTTCCCTGTACCTCTCGCTCTCTACCTCTCTCTTTCTCTTTACCTCTCTCCCTCTCTCTCTCTCTCTCTCTCACTCTCTCCACACACCTTTTTTCTCTCGCTCTCTACCTCTCTCTTTCTCTCTTTCTCCTTACCTCTCACTCTCAACCTCTTTCTCTACACACCTTTTTCTCTCTCTCTACCTCTCTGCAACCTGCTTTCTCTCTGTCTCCTCTCTCTCTCTTTCTCTCTCTCTCTCTCTCTGTCTCTGTCTCTTTCTTTCTCTCTCTCCCCACACCTTTTTTCTCTACCTCTCTACCTCACTCTCTACCTTTCTTTCTCTCTTTCCCTGTACCTTTCACTCTCTACCTCTCTCTATACATACCTTTTTTTCTCTCTCTCTCTCTCTCTCTCCCCCTCTCTCTCCCCTCAGGTTTGCCGAAGACGTCAGAGCAGGCGTATATAGAGTTTGAGAGTATTGAGGCCATAGTAAAGACTGCCAGCAGAACCAAGTTCTTCATAGAGTTCTACTCCACCTGTTTGGAGGGTAGGGTTCTGTTCCTACTTACATCCTATTAACCAAACAGCACTAACATTACTCTGAACACCACAACGCACTGAACACAGTGAAATGTGGAAACTGTACATATGGGATGCAACACTTAGGAGACTTGACTTCTCACAAGACTGGGCAAACTGTGATGTGCAGGATGGTTCCAGTCACTGAAAGGAGAACAGGGAGGTGCTCAGTAGGGAGCCAGTACGACAGTGTCAGGGTAAATGAAGTGCAGTGCGCCCCCTGCTGACCAAACCAAAAAAAATCAGAGATTATTTAAGACGGTAGAATATCTACTACAACAGGTGACCCCGCAGTATTAGTGCAGAATATGACACCGGCTGTGTGGTTTATTATTTGTTTTGTGGGTGGAGTCAGTAGTATAATACATCAGCACAGTGTATCCCTCCAGGCCGCGTATTCATAACCACCTCGTGTAGGAACAAGGGAGCTTTTAGAGGGGGACGTCTGGTTACCTTCACCACCACTGTGAATACTTCTGACTTTATCTAGAACTATGTAGAACTATTAGGCTAGGAAACACTAAGCACGGTTGTAAGTCGCTCTGGATGTGGGCGTCTCCTAAGTGGTGTAAATGTAGAACACAGGGTGTCACACAGACCCACTCTGTTTACACCTCATCTGTGTAATTCCCAGTGGAGTTCTCCTGTACAGCCTCAGTATTCCTGCTGCTGCTCTCTGCAGTTACTGTGTATCTTCAGCTTTGACTGAGGCTTAAGTGAGGCTGTAACTCCAGTGCAGCTCTAGAGAAGCCAAAGACAGAGTCATCTCTCTGGTTTCCTCTGATCTGGGTTTTCTCTCTGTCCTGTAGAGTTTAAGAAGAGCTATGAGAACGACTCTCAGAGCAGTGATAATATAAACTTCCTGCGTGTGGGCTGGTCCTCCAAGCAGCTCACCACCCTGAAGCCCATCCTCTCTGACATAGAGTATCTGCAGGACCAGCATCTGCTGCTGACCGTCAAGTCTCTGGATGGGTACGAGTCTTACGGTGAGTACGCTTGTGCATGCGTGTTCTCCTGACCTGCGGTGTGTCTGATGATTAGGTGATGTAGATGTGGCCTGGGGTGACTCAGGAGCTGTGTGCTAACATGGAGTTGGTTGGAGCAGCTTCTCCTGGTGCGTTGTGACTTATCGGAGCACCAGTGCTGCTTTATGGCGCTATATAGAACCATATAGCAACACGTTCTCCGCCAATCTGAAACCTTTTAACCATGAAAGGAACCATTTTAATCGTGACATGTTAATGGTTCTATTTAGAACCACGTTCTTCAGCAGGGTCCTACGGTGTGGCTTTGATCAGCTAACAGACTACACATCCAGACACCCTGGAAATGCTTTTATTTCTGCTTCCTGTGAGCTCCATTCCAATTCCAGGTGTTCATATCTTTACAGTACAGACTGTAACGTGGTACATACAGAAAACCAAGCAGAGAGAAAACAGAGAACTGTTCCATAACAAGCCACTGTAGAACCTGCTGTAGTACGTACACAGTAAAGAGAGGACTGGCTTTTAGATTCCACCTTTCTCGTACAGTCTGCTTTAAGAAGGCCCTTCTGAGAAGCCTTTCAGTCTGGTAAGAGTCTTCAGCTGCAGTGGACAGACATTCCAGCCCAGGACGCCACCCAGCTGCAGTGTAGAGTCACCCAGAGAGGTTCTCTGTGACTGATATTTCTGTGTGTGTGTGTGTGTGTGTGTGTGTAGGAGAATGTGTGCTGGCCTTGAAGTCGATGATCGGAAGCACAGCGCAGCAGTTTCACACCTACCTCTCTCACCGGGGAGAAGAAACGGGAAATATCCGCGGCTCCATGAGAGTCAGAGTGCCCTCTGAACGGATGGGAACCAGGGAGAGACTTTACGGTATGGGCACCCACAAACCAGCCCACCCCTCTTAACACACACACACACACACACACACATTAATGGTCATGTATAAAGACTAACGGTAAAATCAGTGCTTATGTAAACATACAGGTTACATACTAATGAAGTGAAGTGAAGTTTAATCTTGTGTAATCTTTACCCTAAAACAGTAATAAACTGTTTATAATAAGTGGAGTCACAGTCAGAGAAAAGACTGTCATCACTAACGATGAAAGAGGCAGAGAACTAAAACCAGGCAGTAGTGATAAACGAATAAATGAGAGAAGTAATGAAAAAGACCATTAAACTGAAAGATGAGGCGGGTAGAAAAACGACTGTTGCTAAATGATAAATACGAGTGATCAGTGATGGTAAATAATGACATATAAACATGCTGTATGGATACAACTGCAGAATAAAGGCAGGTCAGCGACTCGAGTCAGTTCGATCAGTACCGCCTGATTTTACTTACCGGCTGATTGATTAGGTAATCAGGCTTTAAAAGGTTCAGGCTGCACACTGACGGTGCGGATCACAGGGTGTGCTTTATTAGCTTCTGTTACCCAGATCAGCACAGGGGCACGTACAGGACTGTAGACTGACCCCATTTACAGCACAGACCAGGGGGCAGAACATTCCAGTGGACACATTTTTACATTCATCCGTCTGTCTGTGTACTTCCAGAGTGGATCAGTGTGGATAAGGACGAGACTGGAGGCCCAAAAGGGAAATCTATGCCCCCTCGATCCGGACATGATTACGTGAAGTGAGATATACACACACGCGCGCACGCACTCATGCACACACTCTGCTGTGTTAAACATCCAACAAGGCTTAAATGGGTTAAACACCAGCCCAGAAATCGCTCATCAGACCTCCCTGAGAACGGGCTGGGCTCATACTGAAAGCTGAAGGAGCTCTAACCATGTTAGCTGTGAGTTAGCTTTAGCTCACTGGATTGCTCAGACTCAGAGAGAGGGTGGGACGAGTGATGCTAGCTATGGGATTGGAAACCAGCCCGTTTTATACAGGGGAGATGGGATAGGAGGATATTCATAGGACCATACTGAGGAGCTGTATATTGTGGCCCAGAGGAACAAGGTTATTAGACAGAAGGCAGATTCAGCCTTCAGGTGGATCATTGTGGTCAGTAGAGAGTTCACCATGAATCACATTATGTCTGTGACGTTGTTTAGACAGCCCGTTATTTACATTTACGGCATTTAGCTGATGCTCTTATCCAGAGAACTTACAAGGTTAATGATTACAGGGAGGCCAACGTAGTGTTAGGAGTCTTGCCCAAGGACTCTTATTGGTGTAGCACAGCATAGTCACCCAGACTGGGATTCGAACCCGAGTCTCCCACACGTAGAGGTGGCACTGAGTAGTGGTGTTACCCACTGAGCTATCAGCTATAACAACACTGTTGGAGTGGCATACTAACTGAACACAGCGATGATGATGATGTGGTGTTCCCGCAGGCCCTCTCTGAACAGAAAAGAGCTGGGTAAAGTGTCAGAGGAGGGAGAGAGGAACGCTTCGGGACGATCTGGATTCACACATGGTTCCACTAAAGAAGACAGTACACAGACAAGGTACACGACCACATCACAGAGGACAGCTCAGCTGCTTGCACACATTCCCACACATGCACTATATGGCCAAAAGGGTGTGGACACCGCTTCTGATTATCCTTAAGGTGCTTAAACACAGTCCTGCAGCCTCCAGAGACAGGCACTAACCGACTGGTACTGAGGTTAGTTAAGGGTTTGGGCTCGGACCTTCAGCTTCAGTAAAGGTTGATGTCAAGACATTCTACACATGTTATAACAGTTATATAAAAAACTACACCTCCAGCTTCGTGCAGCAGTTTGGGAAGAGCCCGTTCCTGCTCCAGCTGTGCACAAAGCCAGATCCATAAAGACATGAGGACTCTGGGGTGGAGAAACTCCAGTGGTCTACACAGAGCCCTGACCCCTCAACCCCTTTGGACACCTGTGAGATGAGCTGGAACGTTGACTGTGAAGAGGGGGATCAACTGCATATTAATGCCCACGGTTTTGGATTGGATGTCCAACAAGTTCAATAGGTGGTCTATATGGGTGCTGGTCCGGTGTCCACATACTTGCCGTATAGTGTTTGGTCAGTATTTGAGTATGTGCAGAGCGCGTGGCTGTAATGAGCTGTTTCCAGGTTCTTGTGTGTTTGTGATTGATCTGTTCTGATATCTATGTTGTGACGGGTTGCTAGGTCGAAGCAGGACCCCAGTGACGGAGACGCCTCCACATGCAAAAACAGCTTCAACAACCCTGCCTACTACATCCTAGAGGGTGTGCCCAACCAGTCGGCCGCCCTGGCCACAGACCTGCTTCCAGGGTCTGCTCACCCTCCTGCACCGGGAAAATCCGCACCCCCTGCTAGCGGAGCTGGGAAGGGCAAGCCCCCGAGTGGAAGCTCCGTTCAGACGCGCAGGCAGACGGGCGGCAGACCTGTGCGACCAATCAGCGAGGAAGTGTTATGCGAGGATGATGGAAACCCCGGGGTACACACCAGCGGCTCACTGAACCGCCCACCCCCAGACTTCCCACCTCCTCCCCTCCCCAAAGGTGCCCTCGAGCTGCCGGATGCCTCCTTTTTCCCTCCTGCGAAAGAGAGCAAACCTCGACTGCACCCAGACCTGGCAGACATCAAGATCCCACCGCCAGCAGCCGTCCCCTCCAAACCTCTCTCGTCCCCCAGCTTTGCACCGCCTGCGGGAGGAGGTGGAGCCTTCTGTCTTGACCATCCTCCATCCGTATTGAACCCAGGCCCCTCCCCTTTCAGAAGAGGTGGCGGGACTTTAGGAATGGACGACCAATCATGTTCTGTGCTGCATTTGGCAAAGAAGCTGAGTGAGGTGGAGTACCCAGGCGGCCAGGATCGAGGGCCAGGAGGGGCGATACTGAAAGGAGGAGCCACTTCCCACATGCGAGGAATGGGCCTGGGGGATGCGTGCCGCACTTTTCCTCCTCGATCCATCCAGGAGGAGAGCATCGCAGAGGATCTACCAGAGGAGGTAAGGAAGACTGCAAAGAGCCGCAAAGCTTTAGTCTAACTGTGCTGTTACAGTGAATCCGTATTGCCCCCTACAGGTCCTGTAAGGTATAGCAGATTTGTCAGAATGGCCACATGAGCTCTTCCTACTGTAAACATACATGTGGTGGAGACTGTAACAAATTGCTGAGTGCCTCTGACGCCTACCCCAAAGAAAGCTACTACGGGAAATGGTTAAAAAAATCAGAGGACTAAAACACTGAACACAGTCTGACCTGTTATACATGTTAAAGATGCTGGGAGAGGTACGTTTTGTATGCTCAGCATGCTTAGCACGCTGTCTGTATGCTCAGCACGCTGTCTGTATGCTCAGCATGCTCAGTAAGCTCAGGAGACTCTGTAAACTACGCTCTGTATACTCGGTCTGCTCAGCAAGCTCAGGAGACTCTGTATACTCTACGCTCGGTATACTCAGTATGCTCAGGAGACTCTGTATACTCTACGCTCGGTATACTCAGTATGCTCGGGAGACTCTGTATACTCTACGCTCGGTATACTCAGTACACTCAGCATGCTCAGGAGACTATACTCTACACTCTGTATCCTCGGTACGCTCGGTACGCTCAGGAGACTCTATACTCGACGCTCGGTATACTCGGTACGCTCAGCACGCTCAGGAGACTCTATACTCTACGCTCGGTATACTCGGTACGCTCAGCACGCTCAGGAGACTCTATACTCTACGCTCGGTATACTCGGTACACTCAGCACGCTCAGGAGACTCTATACTCTACGCTCGGTATACTCGGTACGCTCAGCATGCTCAGGAGACTATACTCTACGCTCTGTATCCTCGGTACGCTCAGCACGCTCAGGAGACTGTATACTCTACGCTCTGTATCCTCGGTACGCTCAGCACGCTCAGGAGACTGTATACTCTACGCTCGGTATACTCAGTACACTCAGCACGCTCAGGAGACTCTGTATACTCTACGCTCTGTATACTCGGTACGCTCAGCACGCTCAGGAGACTGTATACTCTACGCTCGGTATACTCAGTATGCTCAGGAGACTCTGTATACTCTACGCTCGGTATACTCAGTACGCTCAGCACGCTCAGGAGACTCTGTATACTCTACGCTCTGTATACTCGGTACGCTCAGCACGCTCAGGAGACTCTGTATACTCTACGCTCTGTATCCTCGGTACGCTCTGTATCCTCGATACGCTCTGTAGGTTCACTGTTGTTTTTAGATGGCAAGTTCACTAAGGGTTCCTCCTCTGGCTGTTTCTCCGTAGGGTATGTGGCAGGGTGGCAGCAGCAGCAGCAGTCTCTCTGTGGAGTCCAGTGTTGGCGAGTGGCTGCAGAGGCTGGGATTGGAGCGCTATGAGGAGGGGCTTCTGCGAAATGGCTGGGACGACCTTGAGTTCCTCAGGTGAGGTTCACTACCTGCACATTGTGACATCTGCTAGTAAAGGCAGGGGGATAGCTCTCTGTGTTGCATCTGGAATTGGATCAGATGTTTGGCCTCCATGTCTCCTGAAAAATTCCACTCCAGGTTGATTCCACTGTGGCATAGGTTTTCCATTGTGGCTCCTTTAAAAGCTAGGGAATATCTGGTCGTCTGTCCACGGTAAACATGGAAACACAGTGTGCCGGGTGAGGCCGGAACGCCGGATGATTTCCGTGTGATTTGTTGGAAGCTAATCTAAACTTGGCCGTACTCGTACATCAGTGGCTTGACCTGCGGTATATTTGTGTCATGTATGCTGGGAGGTGTAGTGAGAAAGCCTCGACTGCCATAGCAACAGCCTAGCAACCAGTTATGAGTTCTGTCCACCTGATGAGGGTGAAGGGTGAAGTTGTGTTCTGGCTTTAGGCCGGTACCAGTCCTGCTTTAGAGGGGGTCTCGCCCACCCATCGTTACTGACTGTGATTAATGAAAACCTCTCTTTCCAGTGACATCACAGAGGAGGACCTGGAGGAGGCGGGAGTACTGGACCCCGCACACAAGAAGATGTTATTGGCCAGCCTGAGGCAGCAGCAGCAAAAGTGAAGCAGGCCAACTCGTCCAAACTGGACCGCCCCAGTTCCGACTGGTCAGACTGTGCCCTCTGGGAGAACCTCTGCACTGCTAACTGAAGATCCTCGATGTCGTAACAGACGCAGATAAAAAACTAGAAGCACTCGGTCACTACAGGCCACTCCTGAGAACCGCCTGCGAGGAGGAGAACTCCACAGGCTTCATTCACATTCCTCCGGCGGGTTGTCGGCTCAGTTAGTCCATTAGCATTATGTTCAGTAACCTGCATGTGTTAGTCATTTAAAAAGGGAAACACAACCGAAGACACCAAAATCAGCACCAGCTGGTTCTAACTAGCTAATGAACGTCACAGTCTTTACCTGTGTGCGTGTGTGCCTAAGTGTCTGTGTGTGTGTGTGTGTGTGTGTCTGTGTCTGAGTGTGTGTCTGCGTCTGAGTGTGTGTGTGTGTGTGTACGTGTGTGCGTGTGTGTTTGTGAGAGTGTGTCTGAGTGTGTGTTTGTGTGTCTGTGTGTACGTCTGAGTGTGTGTGTGTGCGTCTGAGTGTGTGTGTGTGCGTGTTTGTGAGAGAGTGTGTCTGAGTGTGTGTTTGTGTGTCCGTGTGTGCGTCTGAGTGTGTGTGTGCGTCTGAGTGTGTGTGCGTGTGCATTTGTGAGAGCGTGCGTCTGAGTGTGTGTGTCTGTGTGTGAGTATGAGTGTGTGTGCATCTGAGTGTGTGTCCAAGTGTGTGTGTGTGTGTGTGTGTGTGTGTGTATGTATGTGTGTGCATCTGAGTGTGTGTGTGTGTGTGTGTGTGTGTGTGTGTGTGTGTGTGTGTGTGTGTGTGTGTGCGTGCGTCTGAGTGTGTGTGTGTGTGTGTCTGTGTGTGTGCATGTGTGTGCATCTGAGTGTGTGTGTGTGTGTGTGTGCGCGTGCGTCTTGAGTATGTGTGTGAGTGTGTGTGTCTGTGTGTGTCTGTGTGTGCGCGTGCGTCTTGAGTATGTGTGTGAGTGTGTGTCTGCATCTGAGTGTGTGTCCAAGTGTGTGTGTGTGTGTGTGTGTGTGTGTGTGTGCGCGTGCATCTGAGTATGTGTGTGAGTGTGTGTCTGTGTGTGTCTGTGTGTGCGTCTGAGTTTGTGTGTGCGTGTGTGTTTGTGAGAGTGTGTCTGAGTGTGTGTCCAAGTGTGTGTGTATGTGTGCGCGTCTGAGTGTGTGTGTGCGTTTGTGTGTGTGTGTGAGTATGAGTGTGCGTCTGAGTATAAGTGTGTGTGCGTCTGAGTATGAGTGTGCGTCTGAGTATGAGTGTGTGTGTGTGTGTGAGTATGAGTGTGTGGGAGCATGCGAGTGAACACCAGCGACACGCCCGTTATTCAGCTCAGACCTTCCTCGGAGAGTCAGAGTCGGACCCTGTGGAGCTTATTTCTAATTATTTCTGGTCAAACGGCCACAAAACCGTCAGCACCAGGACAAACTCTGAGTCCTCAGCAGCTACATGTGTCCACTCCTCACCTTCAGTCCAGCTTCCAGTCTTCTCAGGAGACTCACTTTCAGCTCCTCAGAGAGGCACCGCCACAGTTCAGCTTTAGAAGCTGGTTCAGCATCTCCTGCCTCTTCTCACCATCCAGATAACCCCAAACACACTCAGTGGTGTTGAGGTTCTGGACTCAGGGGTGGTCAGTCCATTGTTCTGAGAACACCAGCGTCTTCGTTGGGTGTGTGTCCTCCTTCTTAAACAGCTGCACCTTCATAGTGGTGAGTTGTCTTCTCAGAGAGGAAGAGGGATGGACAGACACCCCTGTGGATGTTCTCAGATGTGAAGCAGGAGAGGAGCTGGATGTGCTCCTCTCTCTCAGAGATGAGGCGGTAAGTGCTGCTAAGGGTCTCCTGAGAAATGAGCTTGTTGGTCTTTTGATGGGAGAGTTTGGTCCAGTGCTGTATTTGGGAGGATTCCACAATGTTCTCCTCCAGTGACACCAGGCACAGATCCTCCTGTCTGGTATGCTAGCAGCTTTTCCAATTCAGTTTCACCAAGTGTTCCAGCTCCCACCTTAAAAGCTGACGAGCCCCTCACTCCAGCTGCCCGTTTAGAACCCTGTAGCTCTGTCTGTGTGTTGGTTGTCCCCCGTCTAAGTCGTGCGAGTGTTGCGTGTGATGAGCTGGTCTGGAATAACCAGGAAAGAGCCACTTGGTTCTGTTTTCTGGAGGCCGTGCTGCACAAGCGACACCGCCTCCGAGACCAACACTGCAGGCCTGCTGGAGGCCCCGTTTAGAGTTCCTGGAAATGGCCACTAGAGGTCACTGCAGGACTTCTTCAGATACTCTAATCCAGTCACTACCGTGGAAGTTCAGCCATCTCCACCAGAGTCTAACTAAACTGTCAGGCGTCTCTGAGCACGTTACTGAGAACACGGCATGTAGACCTGTCCTGAGATTTTGTGGAACGTTGGGAGGTCCAGCGTTTGACTCTGTCCTCTGTCCTGCACAGTTAGTTATGGAAACACAGCCAAGTAGCCTTTATGGTAGCGTTTGCTGCTCCACTGTGTGCTGCTGAACAGCGGCGCTGGAGAGGACCACGTCTCGTGTCTTCACGGCTGAACGACTCTGATTGCTCTCGCTGGGTCTGTTCAGCCTCCTGCCTCTGTGCGTTTGGTGTTTCCCCCTGGGTGATGATCGGACTGTTTAACCTTGTTTTATTAATATTTAAACCTAATATTTGTGAATCTCTGTTCCGTGCTGTTGTTGTTGTTGTTGTTGTTGTTGTTTTCAGGTGAATAAAAACTAACCGCTGATGTTAGCACTGCCTGTCTGAGCTGTGATTGGTTGGGCGTGTCAGACGTTCCTCTCTCTGGGTCCTGATGAATACACGGTGCGAGTGATCCTGTGGTCAGGTGTAGAACAGGCCGTATATACAGAGCTGAGAGTGTCCATGTGTCTACGCTTCACGTACGCTGAGGTCTGGGCACCCTGGTCACATGACCTCTAGTTGATTTATTTAGTGGTTTCTGATTTTAGCTTATTGGACACCTGCTGAACGTGGGTGAAAGGTGTCCAATAAGTCGTGGAGCTCTCTGTTTAGTAAATGGAGCTGTGCTGGGAATGAGCCAGGAATGTTTAGGTGTGCGATTCCTCTGGAATGTGCTTCGTTATAAGAATCGACAGGCTCGTTGTGGTATAAATGTTCTGCATTATAAATATAACTGTATGACTCTTATGTATTTAGATATGTAGATCAGGGTCAGGAGTAGACCACCAGCCCAATCAGTCTCATGGAGGAACCATAAATATAAATAATGTATAGGTTCTGTTTATATATGCTTTTCTATAAATAAGTGACGCTGACGCTGACAGATCCAGATCTCGTATCTCCATGTTTCTGATTCTGGTCTGATTACATCCCCACGTTAAAGCAGTCAGCGTGGGACTCGCTCCTGTTAGATTACTCTTCTGTAGGTACGCCTTCAGTTTGGTCAGCTCAGAAACCGGAGGGACCAGAAGACGATGGACTCTCACTCTTTCTCTCTCTACATTCTCTATATCCTCTATATCCTCTACTTGGATACATATGTGTGTATGAGAGATATAGATATGTGTGTGATATATAGATATATGTGTGTGATATATAGTTGTATGTGTGTGTGATATAGATGTGTGTGTAATATAGATATCTGATATATATGTGTATGATATATATAGATATATCTGTGAAATAAAGATGTGTGTGTATGATATATATAGATATATCTGTGAAATATAGATATATGGGTGTGATATATAGATATGTGTGTGTGTGAGATATATAGATATCTAGAGATATATATATAGTGTGTGTAGGTGTTTGTGTGCGTGTGATATATACAGTGGTGTTTTGTTTGTTTTGTTTTTTTTGTTTGCATGTTTGTCTCAAATGTTTCAGATCATCAAACAAATTTAAATATTAATCAACGACAACACAAGTAACATAAAATGCAGTTTTAAATGAAGGTGTTTATTATTAAGGGAGAAAAAAATCCAAACCTACATGGCCCTGTGTAAAAAAGTATTTGCCCCCCAAATCTAATAACTGCTTGGGCCATTCTTACCAGCAACAACTGCAATCAAGCGTTTATTTGCGGAACTTGCAGTCATTCACAGCACTGTGGTGGAATTTTGGACTCATCTCTGCAGAATTGTTGTAATTCAGCCACATTGGAGGGTTTTCGAGCATGAACCGCCTTTTTAAGGTCATCCCACAGCATCTCAATAGGATTCAGGTAAGACTTTCTTCTTCAGCCATTCAGAGTTGGACTTGCTGGTGTGTTTTGGATCATTGTCCTGCTGCAGAAGTTCGTTTCAGCTTGAGGTCACGAACAGATGGCCGGACATTCTCCTTCATGATCTTTTGTTAGACATTCATGGTTCCATTTATCACAGCAAGTCTTCCAGCCCCAGACCATCACACTACCACCACCATATTTCACTGTAGGTATGATGTTCTTTTTCTGAAATGTGGTGTTACTTTTACACCAAATGTAATGGGACACACACCTTCCAAAAAGTACTTTTTTTTACAACATACAGAGTATTTTCCCAAAAGTCTTGAGGATTGTCCAGATGTTTTCTGGCAAAATTGAGACGAGCCTTAATGTTGATTTTGCTCAGCAGTGGTTTTCTTCTTGGCACTCTGCCATGCAGGCCATTTTTGTCCAGTCTCTTTCTTATGAGACTGAGTCATGAGTCATGAATGCTGACCCTAACTGAGGCAAGTGAGGAACTGCAGTTCTTTGGATGTTGTTGTGGGGCCTTTTCGTCGCTGCTCTCTTGGGGTAATTTTGGTCGGTCTTCCACTCCTGTGAAGGTTCACCACTGTTCCAAGTTTTCGCCATTTGTGGCTCTCACTGTGGCTCACTTGAGTCCCAAAACTTTAGAAATGGCTTCATAACCTTTTCCAGACTGACAGATCTCAATTACTTTCTTTCTCATTTGTTCCTGAATTTCTGTGGATCTTGGCATGATGTCTGGCTGAGTATCGTTTGGTCTACGTCGCTTTATCAGGCAGGTCCTATTTGAGTGAGTTCTTGATTGAGAACAGGTGAGGCAGTAATCAGGCCTCGGTGTGGCTAGAGAAATTTTACTCAGGTGGGATAAACCACAGTTATGTTTTAACAGGGGGCAAACACTTTTTCATACAGGGTCATGTAGGTTTAATTTTTTTTCTCCCTTAATAATAAAAACCTTTTAAAAACTGTATTTTGTGTTTACTTGTGTTGTCTTTGACTAATATTTAAATTTGTTTGATGATCTGAAACAAACATGCACAGAAATAAGAAATCGTGAAGGGGACAAACACTTTTTCACACCGCTGTAGATGTGTGTGTGTGTGTGTGTGTGTGTGTGTGTGTGTGTGTGTGTGTGTGTGTGTGTGTGTGTGTGTGTGAGATAATAGATGTGTGTCTATGGGTGTGATATAGAAATGTGTGTGTGTGTATGTGTGTGATAAATAGATGGATGTGTGTGTACATATATATATATATATATATATATATATATATATATATATATATATATATATATATATATATATATATATATATATATATATATAGTTATGTGTGTGTGTGTGTGTGTGTGTGTGTTATATATAGTTATATGTGTGTGTGTGTGTGTGTGTGTGTGATATATAGATGTGTGTGTGTGTGTGTGTGTGTGTGTGCTGTTCTCCACCAAGACTAAAGCGGGACTCGTCACTGAAGATGACCCGCTGCCATTCTGAGTCACTTCATGACAGTCTGGTACGACACCACTGCAGTCTTTGGTGACGGTGACGTGGTGTTAAGGACAGTCGTGGTAACGGTCTGTGTGCATGTAGTCCTGTGTGGTGCAGCCGTCTGCCAATGGTGCTGCACTAACAGGATGACTAATAGAGGACACCACTACTCTGGATCTCTGTAATCGTTGCCGTTGGCTCAGTCCGGTACAGAGATAAGACCCGTCCTTGTGTATATCACGTGTGCGGCCGGGTGTGAAACTTGAATCGTTAGCATGTCTCACCGTGTTACACCTACACACCAAGTTTCAGTGCTGGGTGCAGCTGCTCCTGTGATGGTGAGTGTATGATGTACAGGAGGCTGAATGAAGGTCGGAGGCAGACGGTGCTTTAGAGGTGGTTTATTTTGTACAGTGTTACAGAACGCCATTACTGGACATACGGCCTACAACTGAGAAAGAAAACACACCCTAATGTCAAACTTACCCACCGCTCGGAGCAGACACCCCTCAGCGGCAGGTCACCCTAGTAAAAGTCAGAAACTACGCGGCATTTATATTACTATTTACAGAATCGCTTCAGGTACAGTACCTCGGTGGGATTTTCTCCTTTTTGTTTTTATTGGTTTTAATAAATTAATGCTAATGAGTTAACTCTACACACTCACACACTAATGGAGACGCTACTCAACGAAAAGGGCCGACCTAAAATGGACCGAACCAGTACAGTGTATGGGGGGGAGGGGGTCAGTCTTCACCCTACCATACAGAAACGAAGGCAGGAGGCCTGTCAGGCCTGTACGAACAGAACGGAATGCAGGTCGGGATTAAAAACGCTCCTGGCGGCTCTTCCAGCGGAGCACTTCATTCCGGAGGAAACGGGAGGGGTGAGGGGAGGTGAAGAGGACACCTCCTCGTGTTTAGCCGGTTAAGGACTTACAACAACAGTTCAGTTTAAACATGCTAATGTTGCTAACGCTGACTGGAAGCCAATAGCCGGCTGTTAGCATTATGCAGAAGGACAGCATGCTAATGGTGTCTGTTCACGGCTAGCATGTTTGCTTTCGCTGCTCCCTTAATGCCAGCACTCACTTCCCTGCTTGCTCTTCCTAATTGGATTGCACTTCTTTCTTCCTTTGTGATCCCAAAAAGGAAGTTGTGCTTGCTGGTAACAGTCCCCAATCCCTCCTCTAAACGCTCCTGTGGGATTCTGCACTGTTTGGCTTGAAGCTCGTGGTGAATAGGGGGGTCGGAAAGGGGGAGGAGCACATAGAACTGGGAATGAATGCCAGCAGTCCCTTCAGACAGGCCCATCTGCGGGATTCCCATCGTGCGGAGTAGGTCTGTATGGCTTGGATTGGCCACTGGCCAATGGTGGTTTTGTACTTGTGCTGTTGTCTGGAGTCTCAGGTATCCTGGATAGCTAAGTCCAGGTCAGGCTTGAAGCCTCTAGGGGCAGCAGAGTTGAACTGACTTGTGATTCTGACTCGGTCCTAACTGACTCGCAGCTTGACTCTGACTCAACACAAGTGATTCACAGCTTGACTGGAGGAACTTCAGTCTGAGGAAAACCTAAACCTGAAAGCTGTGGGACTGTCTGTCGGTGTTGCGATGACCCGATGTGCATGTCATGTCAGGTACCATGTTCAGAACAGCTTCAAATAACAAACCTGCCACCTTCAGTCGGACGGGAAAAGCGAGTGCTACATGCAGTAAAGGTGTGGACTTGAAATGTCTGGCTAGCAAGTACGCTAACTGCCGTCGTTTCTAATCCAACTGAAGCACCACTTTGGTTGCATGTTGTGCTTCTGTTCCGTCCTTTGGAATGAAGGTTGTCCTGAGGCTTGTTATCTGGAGTCTGTACTGTGGGACAGTGTAGCACCTGCAGCTAAGAACACTAAAGACCCGAGACTCGACTCGCACTCACTCCCCAGAGTCTAGAGACCTGACTCTCCAGAGGCAACAGAATGAACTCAAATCCTAGAGACTCAAACATGGTAAACCCAAACTCTGGAGGCTCGAGTTGTGACTCAGACCTGAAGTCCAAAGGCTCGAGTTGTGACTCAGACCTGAAGTCCAGAGGCTCGAGTTGTGACTCAGACCTGAACTCCAGAGGCTTGAGTTGTGACTCAGACCTGAACTCCAGAGGCTTGAGTTGTGACTCAGACCTGAACTCCAGAGGCTTGAGTTGTGACTCAGACCTGAACTCCAGAGGCTTGAGATGTGACTCAGACCTGAACTCCAGAGGCTTGAGTTGTGACTCAGACCTGAGCTCCAGAGGCTTGAGTTGTGACTCAGACCTGAAGTCCAGAGGCTTGAGATGTGACTCAGACCTGAACTCCAGAGGCTTGAGTTGTGACTCAGACCTGAAGTCCAGAGGCTTGAGTTGTGACTCAGACATGAAGTCCAGAGGCTTGAGTTGTGACTCAGACCTGAAGTCCAGAGGCTTGAGTTGTGACTCAGACCTGAAGTCCAGAGGCTTGAGTTGTGACTCAGACCTGAAGTCCAGAGGCTTGAGTTGTGACTCAGACCTGAAGTCCAGAGGCTTGAGTTGTGACTCAGACCTGAACTCCAGAGGCTCGAGATGTGACTCAGACCTGAACTCCAGAGACTTGAGTTGTGACTCAGACCTGAACTCCAGAGGCTTGAGTTGTGACTCAGACCTGAACTTCAGAGGCACAAGAGTAGAGACCTGAATCTGATTCTAACTCGAGATTCAACTTATACTCTCACCCCAGAAAAGTCAAACCTAAAGTCCCAGCATGTAAGACTGAACTCGACCCACCCCGGTGCCTCGACTCGGATTCGCATGAAGTGACTTGCAAACATCTCTGTAAATGTAAAATTGTGGCAGCACTGAAAGAAGGAATACCACGCGGGAGGTGTTCAACACAAGGTGTTCATTCAACAACACAGGTCAAATCTGGGAGACCAGAGGAAAACACCAGGGTTACCGTCTACTGATGGAGGAACAACAGGGGCAGGGAGGCAGCTACTTAAGGAAATGGCAGAGAGATCGGTGGAGGTGGATAATAACTGCTGATAATGTTCACAATCAGGAAACGCACTCACACTCACTTACACAACTCACACTCACACACACACACTCATACACACACACACTCACTCATACACACACTCACACACACACACACACACACACACACACTCACATACACACACACACACAAACTTACACACTCACTCATACACACACACATACACACAGACACTCACACTTACACACACTCACACACACATACACACAGACACTCACACTTACACACACTTACACACACTCACACACACACTCACACTTACACACATACATACATACACACACGCACACAAACTTACACACTCACTCATACACACACACAAACTTACACACTCACTCATACACACACACACACACTCAGTCATACACACACAAACACACAGACATACACACAGACGGTGGAAGCGCCAACAAGTCCAACATGACAATAAATTAGGGAGTCCAGCTCTAAGAGAAAACAGGAAGAGAGCAAGGCAGCGACAGTATAAGGGACCACACGCTAAGAGAGAGGAGAAAGGCCAACGTCTAAAACAGGTTGGTCTTGAGTGCGCCTGGCTTTCTGTGGAAGGACGAGAGCACTCCGGCAAAGGGGCCGGCGGCCATACTGTCCGCAGGCTGCCACGTCTTCAGCAGCTCTGGCCCCTGGGGGCCGCTCGGGGTCAGGCTGCCTGTCCCGGGCCAGCTGGGAGACTTCAGCCCCTGGTGGATGGACGGGGAAGTGGAAGTGCTGGCGAAGCCGGCTGAGGATACAGACACCGACACGGGGCTGGGGCTGAGGCTTCCGGCCCCCGGGCTGCCCATGTTGCCCGAGCTGGGCAGGGAAGCCGTGCTGTCTGGCGTCGGGCTGCATGTGGACTCTTTGGACTCATCATCTTCGGAGGAAGACCGTGCCTCGCCGGACTTCTTGGAGTTCCCGCTGTTGCCCGCATTTCCACCTTTGGAGTTGGCGGCTCGCTCCTGTTTGCGGAACTTGGCACGTCTGTTCTGGAACCACACCTGTGGGGCGGCGACAACATCTGTTACTCTAACTGGTTAAATTGGTTATGAGGTGGGCGGAGCAGCTTCACACCCACACCTCTTACTTATTCACTAAATGTGGGGAACCCAGGCAGACTAGGTTCCTTACAGAACAGCTGTAGTACATCCACCTGTCATCCAGGAGCTCAAGCAGGAACTCATATTCGAATTAGGACCACCATCCAAATCGTGCGTTAGAGGGTGTGTATTAGAGGGTGTATATTAGAGGGTGTATATTAGAGGGTGTATATTAGAGGGTGTATATTAGAGGGTGTATATTAGAGGGTGTATATTAGAGGGTGTATATTAGAGGGTGTATATTAGAGGGTGTATATTAGAGGGTGTATATTAGATGTATATTAGAGGGTGTATATTAGAGGGTGTATATTAGATGTATATTAGAGGGTGTATATTAGAGGGTGTATATTAGAGGGTGTATATTAGAGGGTGTATATTAGATGTATATTAGAGGGTGTATATTAGAGGGTGTATATTAGATGTATATTAGAGGGTGTATATTAGAGGGTGTATATTAATGGGTGTATTAGAGGGTGTATATTAGAGGGTGTATATTAGAGGGTGTATATTAGAGGGTGTATATTAGAGGGTGTATATTAGATGTATATTAGAGGGTGTATTTTAGAGGGTGTATTAGAGGGTGTATATTAGAGGGTGTATATTAGAGGGTGTATATTAGAGGGTGTATATTAGAGGGTGTGTATTAGAGGGTGTATATTAGAGGGTGTATATTAGAGGGTGTGTATTAGAGGGTGTATATTAGAGGGTGTATATTAGAGGGTGTATATTAGAGGGTGTATATTAGAGGGTGTATATTAGAGTGTGTATTAGAGGGTGTATATTAGAGGGTGTATATGAGAGGGTAGATATTAGAGGGTGTATTTTAGAGGGTGTATATTAGAGGGTGTATTAGAGGGTGTATATTAGAGGGTGTGTATTAGAGGGTGTATATTAGAGGGTGTATATTAGAGGGTGTATATTAGAGGGTGTATATTAGAGGGTGTATATTAGAGGGTGTATATTAGAGGGTGTATATTAGAGGGTGTATATTAGAGGGTGTATATTAGAGGGTGTATATTAGAGGGTGTATATTAGAGGGTGTGTATTAGAGGGTGTATATTAGAGGGTGTATATTAGATGTATATTAGAGGGTGTATATTAGGGGGTGTATATTAATGGGTGTATTAGAGGGTGTATTTTAGAGGGTGTATATTAGAGGGTGTATATTAGAGGGTGTATATTAGAGGGTGTATATTAGAGGGTGTGTATTAGAGGGTGTATATTAGAGGGTGTATATTAGGGGGTGTATATTAGAGGGTGTATATTAGAGGGTGTATATTAGAGGGTGTATATTAGGGGGTGTATATTAGAGGGTGTATATTAGAGTGTGTGTATTAGAGTGTGTATATTAGGGGGTGTATATTAGAGTGTGTGTATTAGAGGGTGTATATTAGAGGGTGTATATTAGAGGGTGTATATTAGGGGTGTATATTAGGGGGTGTATATTAGAGGGTGTATATTAGAGGGTGTGTATTAGAGTATGTATATTAGAGGGTGTGTATTAGAGGGTGTATATTAGAGGGTGTATATTAGGGGGTGTATATTATTGGGTGTGTATTAGAGGGTGTATTTTAGGGGGTGTGTATTAGAGGGTGTATATTAGAGGGTGTATATTAGAGGGTGTATATTAGGGGGTGTGTATTAGAGGGTGTATATTAGAGGGTGTGTATTAGAGGGTGTATATTAGAGGGTGTATTAGAGGGTGTATATTAGAGGGTGTGTATTAGAGGGTGTGTATTAGAGGGTGTATATTAGAGTGTGTGTATTAGAGGGTGTATATTAGAGTGTGTGTATTAGAGGGTGTGTATTAGGGGGTGTATATTATTGGGTGTGTATTAGAGGGTGTATTTTGGGGGTGTATATTAGAGGGTGTATATTAGAGGGTGTATATTAGAGGGTGTATTTTAGGGGGTGTGTATTAGAGGGTGTATATTAGAGGGTGTATATTAGGGGGTGTGTATTAGAGGGTGTATATTAGAGGGTGTGTATTAGAGGGTGTGTATTAGAGGGTGTATATTAGAGGGTGTATATTAGAGGGTGTATATTAGAGGGTGTGTATTAGAGGGTGTGTATTAGAGGGTGTGTATTAGAGGGTGTATATTAGAGGGTGTATTAGAGGGTGTGTATTAGAGGGTGTATATTAGAGGGTGTGTATTAGAGGGTGTGTATTAGAGGGTGTATATTAGAGGGTGTATATTAGAGGGTGTGTATTAGAGGGTGTATATTAGAGGGTGTATATTAGAGGGTGTGTATTAGAGGGTGTGTATTAGAGGGTGTGTATTAGAGGGTGTATATTAGAGGGTGTGTATTAGAGGGTGTGTATTAGAGGGTGTATATTAGAGTGTGTGTATTAGAGGGTGTATATTAGAGTGTGTGTATTAGAGGGTGTGTATTAGAGGGTGTGATGTGTGTTTATGGTTATTATGGAGATTTATGATTATATTAATGTACTGAGATTAACTGTGAAATATAAACTGTGTTTTCTCCGGGTGGTGTTAAATTAATTTAAAGAAAATTAATTAGATATCAAAATGTAAATTTGAGCGCGGTAATATAACTGGAATATCGTATGGAGTGAGGAGCGCGCCGATTTATTATTATTATTATTATTATTATTATTATTATTATTATTATTATTATTATAGTGTTTTAATTACTAGTATTATTATTTGTAGTATCCGTGACATTATTATTATTAATGTTATTGTTATTATAATAGTGTCGATATTATTAGTAGTGTTATTATTAGTAGTAGTACTGTAGTTGGTGTTATTAGTTATTATTAGTGATATTAGTGATATTGGTTACATCGTGTTTAGCGGATTGTAAAAGCCACCTGGACTCGCGCCTCCGTCAGGTCAATCTTGAGTGCCAGCTCCTCGCGCGTGTAGATGTCCGGGTAGTGGGTCTCGGCGAACACGCGCTCGAGCTCCTTAAGCTGGGAGCTAGTGAAGGTGGTGCGGATCCTCCTCTGCTTCCGCTTCTCGTTCAGACCAGACGGGTCGGAGAAGAACTTGTAGGGCACTAAGGTGGAGGAGAAGAGGAGAGGTGGAGCAGAGGAGGTCACAGATTAGAGGGACCCTTATATTCAATCTTAATAACCCCCAAACATTTACTCCGCACCTTCAACCTGAGGAAACTTACCCGCACATCATCACCATCACCACTATCATACCAACAACCACAAGAACAACAATAATAACGATATAACTATAATAATATTATTATAATGATGATAATAATAATAATAATCATTAAAAATAATATTTATAATAATAGTAATAGTAATATAAACAATAATAATAATAATAATAATAAGAATGATGATAATAATTATAATAATAATAATGATAATAATTATAATAATAATAATGTAACTATAATAATATTATAATGATGATCGTAATAATAATATAATTATAATAATTATAATAATGTAACTATAATAATATTGTTAATAATGTTAATAATGATAATAATAATCATGAAATTCGTTTATAATAATAATAATAATAATAATAATAATAAATTGGGACTGTAGTCCTATCGAATCCTAATTTAGCTCTGATTTCATGAACTTCCTAATGGCTGTAATACCTAAACCGGATAATGCTCTGATTGGACTCCGCGGGTCTCCTGATGGAAATCATTTTTTAATAATTACTATAATAATAATAATAATATTAATAATAATAATAATAATAATAATAATAATAATAAAAATATAATAATAATAATAATATGAACTATTTATTATTATCATTCTTTAAATTATTGTTATAGTTAGTATTATTATTATAGTTAGTATAGTTATAATAATAATTATTATTATAATAATATAACTTTAATAATATTAATAATAATACATATTTTCTATTATTACTATTATTATTATTATTATTATTATTATTATTATTGGAAATCATTATTATTATTATTATTATTATTATAACGATTGTTATTATGGTTAGTATAGTTATAACAATAACAATAATAATAATAATAATAATAAAACTTTATTAATAATAATAATAATAATAATAATAATAATAATAATAATAATAATAATAGGAAATATTTATTATTATTATTATTATTATTATAGTTCGTATAATTATAACAACAACAATAATAATAATAATAATAATAATAATAATAATAATAATGATAATAATAATATTAGGTGATACATCTGGCGGGTTTGTTTGACTGTATAGCGGATGACCTGTTTCTGTACTGATCGCTGTTAGATTAGATTGTCGGTTTCCGGTGTTTGTCCCGAAAGTGTAGTACTAATAAACCCGTTACAGCTGTGTGTAGTAACAGTGTATAATAACAGTGTATAATAACAGTGTATAATAACAGTGTATAATTACAGTGTATAATTACAGTCTATAATAACAGTGTATAATAACTGTATAATAATAGTGTATAATTACAGTGTATAATAACAGTGTATAATTACAGTGTATAATTACAATGTATAATAACAGTGTATAATAACTGTATAATAATAGTGTATAATTACAGTGTATAATAACAGTGTATAATTACAGTGTATAATTACAGTATATAATTACAGTGTATTATAACAGTGTATAATAACAGTGTATAATAACAGTGTATAATTACAGTGTATAATAACAGTGTATAATTACAGTGTATAATTACAGTATATAATTACAGTGTATTATAACAGTGTATAATAACAGTGTATAATAACAGTATGTATTTACAATCTATAATAACAGTGTATAATAACAGTCTATAATAACAGTGTATAATAACAGTGTATAATTACAGTCTATAATAACAATGTATAATTACAGTCTATAATAACAGTGTATAATAACAGTGTATGATGTAGTGTGTATATATGATGGTGTATGTTCCAGTTTTGAGCTACATATATTGTGTATCAGCTCCGCGTGTTCATACAGGCAGTAACGCCTCCACCTTTATCTGTTCGTTCATTCATTCATTTATTTATTTATTTATTTATTTATTTATTTAGTTAGTTGGTTAGTTAGTTGGTTAGTTGGTTAGTTAGTTGGTTATTGGATTTGAACTGTTATTAGGGGTGTAATATCGCGCGGTTTTATGAACTCTACACTGCGGTGCGGGATTATAATGACTAGTTTGCTTTTGTTTATATAATTTATTTATATTATTATATCACCGGTCCGGCGGCGGCTCGCGCTCTAACAGGTGCCGACAACAATTCGCTAAAGCACTGAAAACGTGTCACACAACAACAACAAACACAACAACAACAACAAAAACAGCAACTACAACAACTACAACAACAACAACTACAGCTACAACTACGACTACAGACTCTACTGCATACCCTGCCGCCGCTGGTTATTAGATCTGCGGGTTAATCAGATTAATCAGTTTTCAGTCCGGATCTAGAACGAAGATCTGCCTGAAGATCTCCGGAGGATCTAACGCCACCTGTTCACACCTGAACTGTAAAGTGTAAAGTGGTGTAGTGGGGTGCGATTAGGGCCGCGCTCTCGCGGAGTTGCTCACCCGCGCTGTACGGTGCCGGCTGGTGCTCCCTCAGCGCCCCGAGAGCACAGCTGGCCGTGCCGAGGCTCGCGCAGCCGGGAGCCGCGCCGAAGCTGCTGCGTATGGGGTTGTACTGGAACGTGTTGGCCTGGCTGCACGAGCTGAAGTCCGCGTATGCCGAGGCCTCCATGGCGGCCATGCACGAGTCGTAGGTGTTCAGGTACGGGTAATCCATTCGCGCGCCGGGGGTCTGCCGCTGCCGCTCTGAAACGCTCCTTTCTGCTGGCTCCGCCGTCGGTGCGCACGCGCAACTCCTCTCTCTGTTTCTCCGGTGGGACTTCCTCGTGAGGCTCCTACTCCTGCTCGCGCTCGGCGCATCCACAGAGAAAGTTAGCCTGCCTCCTCGGTTCCGCGCGCTCCCTCCGTCAGTCAGCGCTCGAGTGCTCCTGCCAGGATCGCTCTCCTCTGCTCGCGCCCCTCTTCTAATAAACTCGGCAGCGCGCGAGAGACAATGGCGAGGCGGCGGTCTCTTTGCATGACAATGTTGGAGAGCTCGCGCGCAGGTGGGGAAAGGGTGGGGGGTATGGGTGGGGGCATGTGTGGGGGGCTGCAGCGACTCTGGTCCACTCTCTCTCTCTCTCTCTCTCTCTCTCTTTCCCTCCCTCCACCGCTTTGGCTCGCGCGCCTTAACCCTTCACCAGCAAACATCTGCAGAGCCTTCAAATCACCATCATCACCACCATCACCACCATCACCACCATCACCACCATCACCACCACCACCTTCACCATCACCACCACCATTATTATTATTATTATTATTATTATTATTATTATTATTATTATTATTATTAAGGCCCGTTTATTACTGTCCTCCTCCCGTTTATTACTCTGTCCTCCTCCCGTTTATTACTCTGTCCTCCTCCCGTTTATTACTCTGTCCTCCTCCCGTTTATTACTGTCCTCCTCCCGTTTATTACTCTGTCCTCCTCCCGTTTATTACTCTGTCCTCCTCCCGTTTATTACACTGTCCTCCTCCCGTTTATTACTCTGTCCTCCTCCCGTTTATTACTCTGTCCTCCTCCCGTTTATTACTCTGTCCTCCTCCCGTTTATTACACTGTCCTCCTCCCGTTTATTACACTGTCCTCCTCCCGTTTATTACTCTGTCCTCCTCCCGTTTATTACACTGTCTGTCCTTTATTACTGTCCCGTTTATTACTGTCCTCCTCCCGTTTTATTACTCTGTCCTTACCTCCCCGTTTATTACTGTCCTCCTACCCGTTTATTACTCTGTCCTCCTCCCGTTTTTATTACTGTCCTCCTCCCGTTCCTCCCGTTTTATTACTCTGTCCTCCCGTTTATTACTCTGTCCTCCTCCCGTTTATTACCTCCTCCCGTTTACTACTGTCCTCCTCCCGTTTATTACACTGTCCTCCTCCTTTATTTACACTGTCGTTTATTACTCTGTCCTCCTCCCGTTTATTACTCTGTCCTCCTCCCGTTTATTACTCTGTCCTCCTCCTCCTGTCCTCCTCCCGTTTATTACACTGTCCTCCTCCCGTTTTATTACACTGTCTCCTCCCGTTTATTACACT
>JAMWET010006820.1:277500-340000 GCA_024036415.1 Prochilodus magdalenae | reverse complement strand
TGATCAGGGCACATCACCCTGCTGCACATCACCCTGCTGCACATCACCCTGCTGCACATCACCCTGCTGCACATCACCTGCTGCACATCACCCTGCTGCGGATCAGCATGCTGCACATCACCCTGCTGCACATCACCTGCTGCACATCACCCTGCTGCACATCACCCAGCTGCGGATCAGCATGCTGCACATCACCCTGCTACACATCACCCTGCTGCACATCACCCTGCTGCACATCACCCTGCTGCGGATCAGCCAGCTGCAGATCACTCTGCTGCACATCACCCTGCTGCACATCACCCTGCTGCACATCACCCTGCTCCACATCACCTGCCCCACATCACCCTGCTGCACATCACCCTGCTGCACATCACCCAGCTGCACATCACCCTGCTGCACATCACCCTGCTGCACATCACCCTGCTGCACATCACCCTGCTGCACATCACCCTGCTGCGGATCAGCATACTGCACATCACCCTGCTGCACATCACCCTGCTGCACATCACCCTGCTGCACATCACCCAGCTGCACATCGCCCTGCTGCGGATCAGCCTGCTGCACATCACTCAGCTGCACATTGCCCTGCTGCGGATCAGCCTGCTGCAGATCACCCTGCTGCACATCACTCTGCTGCACATCACCCTGCTGCGAATCACTCTGCTGCACATCACCCTGCTGCACATCACTCTGCTGCACATTACTCTGCTGCACATCACCCTGCTGCACATCGCCCTGCTGCACATCACCCTGCTGCACATCGCCCTGCTGCACATCGCCCTGCTGCACATCACCCTGCTGCACATCACCCTGCTGCACATCACCCTGCTGCACATCGCCCTGCTGCACATCACTCTGCTGCACATCACCCTGCTGCGAATCACCCTGCTGCACATCACCCTGCTGCACATCGCCCTGCTGCGAATCACCCTGCTGCACATCGCCCTGCTGCACATCGCCCTGCTGCACATCACTCTGCTGCACATCGCCCTGCTGCACAACACCCTGCTGCACAGAACCCTGCTGCGAATCACCCTGCTGCACATCACTCTGCTGCACATCACCCTGCTGCGGATCACCCTGCTGCACATCACCCTGTTGCGGATCACCCTGCTGCACATCACCCTGCTGCGAATCACCCTCCTGCGAATCACCCTGCTGCACATCACCCTGCTGCACATCACCCTGCTGCACATTACCCTGCTGCACATCACCCTGCTGCACATCACCCTGCTGCGGATCAAAACATCATCAGTATAAAACAACCCTAACAGGATTCTCACTGGAGGGGTTAACCCCTCCCCCGGCACACACAGCTCCGAGGGCAGGTAAGTTGGGGAACCGTATGGAGATGTGACAGGAACCCTATTGCGGTTCTGTCTGTGGTGATTAACCGCACCGTTCCCTCCTTCAGCACCTCCTGTGCCGCACGCCTGTCAATCACATTGAAAGACCGTCAGGCTCCGCCCTTTATTTACCCAAGCTCCCCGGCTGTAAGCTCTCCTTCATGTTTAATGGCCAATGAATTTTAAAGGTGCGAGGAAAGCCCCCCTCCCCGCCCCCCCGGAGAACTTAGACCCGGATTAGCGCCCATTTTAAAGACAAACAGGCTTTAGAGAGGAGTTAAAGGGCTGAGGGGAGAGAGGAGACGGCGAGAGGGGAGGGCGGAGAGGGAGGGGGGCTTTGAAGGGTTTAAAGCGGGTCGATGACTAAAAGAGAAACAATTTGATCTGCAAACTCACACAGACACCGAGCTGCTCTCTGATCTGATCTCTCTCTCTCTCTCTCTCTCTCTCTCATTCTCACTCACTCTCTCTCTCTCTCTCTCTCTCATTCTCACTCACTCACTCTCTCTCTCTCTCTCTCTCTCTCTCTCTCTCTCTCCTCTCTCTCTCTCTCTCTCTCACTCTCTCGCTCACTCTCTCTAACTCTCTCTCTCTCTCTCTCTCACTCTCACTCTCTCTCTCTCTCACTCATCATCATCATCATCATCATCATTATTATTATTATTATTATTATTATTATTGTTTCTCAGTTGTTGTTTTGTCTTATGATCCTGTGTGTATTATGGTTGTGTTATTGTTGTGTTGAGTGTGTATTTGTCAGTGTGTGTATGGTGTGTGTGTGTGTATGTGGTACTTGTGGTATGGTGTGTGTGTGTGTGTGTATGGAGTGTGTGTATGGTGTGTGGTGCCTGTGTGAGTATATGGCTAGGGTGTGTGTGTATGGTGTGTGTGTGTGTATGATGCCTGTGTGTATGGTGTATGTGTGTATGGTGTGTGTGTGTATGTGGTATGTGTGTATGGTGTTTGTGTGTGTGTGTGTGTGTGTATGTGGTATGCCTGTATGAGTATATGTAGGGTGTGTGTATGGTGTGTGTGTATGAGTGTGTGTATGGTGTGTGTGTGTATGGTATGTGTGTATGGTGTGTGTGTGTGTGTATGTGGTATGCCTGTATGAGTATATGTAGGGTGTGTGTATGGTGTGTGTGTATGAGTGCGTGTAAGGGGTGTGTGAGTGTGTATGTGGTGTGTGTATGGTGTGTGTGTGTGTATGTGGTATGCCTGTATGAGTATATGTAGGGTGTGTGTATGTGTGTATGGTGTGTGTGTGTATGTGGTATGTGTGTATGGTGTGTGTGTGTGTGTATGTGGTATGCCTGTATGAGTATATGTAGGGTGTGTGTGTGTGTATGAGTGCGTGTAAGGGGTGTGTGTGTGTGTGAGTGTGTATGTGGTGTATGTTCTCCTGAAGTGGTATCTCTGATAAAGAAAGGTAAGCAGTGAAAGAGAAGCAGATCTCTCTCTCTCTCACACTCTCTCTCTCTCTCTCTCTCTCTCTCTCTCTCTCACACACACACACACACACACTCTCTCTCTCTCTCTCTCTCTCTCTCTCCTCTCTCTCTCTCTCTCTCTCTCTCTCTCTCTCTCGTGCGTGCCGCCCGGGCCCTCGCGCTAATCAGATGAGTCAGTGGCCCCGCGCCCCGGAGCCCCGCCCAGCTGCGGTTGTGGAGAGTTAATGAAATTAAACCCCTCCCCCCGATAAACTAATTACAGCCGCAATCTGCCACGCGAGCTGCTCCCGAGCTAGAGCTGAATTAGCCACAATGGATTCCTCCTTCTCCATCCTTTCAGAAACGAGAGACACCGCGCCGGGCGGAGGCCGGGTTTGTTTGGGGGGGGGGGGGGCTAGTTCACCCTCTGAACTCATTTTGAGAAATGGACCTGCTGTACGGCGCACCAGAACCCTCCCTCACGTTCTGGACAAAGTCACGTGATTGTGTATATGAACTTTGGAGCGGTGTTCGAGGAACTTCAGGTCATCTTCCAGCAGTCTGGAACCTGCCTGATGCCTCAGGTCCACTCAGGGGCTAGGGACACATGCAGGCCATCACAGGCTGGAAACTGTAGAGGGCGCCTCTGTAATCAGGTACTTCCTCTCAGGTGTTTCCCCTGAACTGCTGTTGCAGTGAGAGATATCTCTATAGGCTTCCAGCTGTGGACAGTGAGATCCATGGTTTATCATTGGTCAGTCTAAAACCCCCCATCCAATCACAATCTGTCTATGTCTTTCTATTCAGCACTGTGTAATTGGATCCTCTTCATTTCTCTGATGGGTTACTGTTCTGTCGGGTGTGGACCAGAGGACGTTGCCACCGTTGCCCTTGGTGACTGGCTTACTAGCAACAAAAGCTTCCTGAAGATCTGAGTGACACTGTTTCCCTCTAACACTGTCAAATCCTACTGCCGAGACTCAAACACATAGCAAATCTGTCAAGCATTCACCCAAGCATTTTCTTTAAAAATTAGATGGTGCCTACTGTCAAATCCTACTGCCGAGTTTATCACACACACCAATCTGCTCCAGCGCTAATAGCACCCTCTTGTGGCGAGAGTGTGTGTACAGTTGGTCCCCGGTGATTAAAAATTAGATGGTGATTAAACTGAATCTAGACCTCCTGTTAAGTTAATTAAGTATTCAAAGGATGGTTCACATATAATCCTGATAGGGTTGATGTTTGGTGCTACATGATTCATAGATAAACCCTGATTTAATCCAAGCTTAGCTTAACGCTTATTGGCGCAACCCACCCTTAAAGCCACAGAGAAAAACACAAGACTCCTAAACACCACCTGGGAAACCTATCAGTTCCCCTAACACGTCTTCATCTCAGAGAGAGAGGAGAACATCAAGCTCCAGTCTTGCTCCTTATCTGAAGATCTGCTTTGAGCTTTGACTCTTACTGCTCCATAGGAAACCATTCCCAGATTCCGGATCCGATCACTCAGAACACTATTGAGGAATTTGTGGAATACTGTTAACTCATCAGATAAAATGTGGACGGTGTGGAGAGAATAAGGAAAAGGAGGCGCTCCTCCCAAACCTCCACGGAAATGAAAGTCTCTCTCAGTCTGAGCCTGTAAGTGGATTTCTCTCACTCGTAAGAGGCGGAATGATATCCTGGCAGTAACACTTAGCTGCCTTCGCCGCCTTCTCTTTCTCAAATTCACTTCGGCATGTCATCCAATATTCCTCTGACTGTCTGTCTCCACACTTCCCGCTCAGAGAGCATCTCCCCCTCACCAACTCCTCTCCTCACTCTCCTCCTCTAACCAGACACCTCCACAAAGGCATCTACAGGGCCAGGACGGGAGGTCAGAACTCTGTTCAGTCCACTTCCCGTTCAAACGATCATCAAGTACAAACCATTCATTTATCAGCAGCAGAACACATACGTACAACTGATCATAGTTCAGTATGTGAGGTGTAAACAGAGTGAGGGAGAGCGGGTTTGGTGTGAGGTGTGTACAGAGTGAGTGAGAGCGGGTTTGGTGTGAGGTGTGTACAGAGTGAGTGAGAGCGGGTTTGTTGTGAGGTGTGTACAGAGTGAGTGAGAGCGGGTTTGGTGTGAGGTGTGTACAGAGTGAGTGAGAGCGGGTTTGGTGTGAGGTGTGTACAGAGTGAGTGAGAGCGTGTTTGGTGTGAGGTGTGTACAGAATGAGTGAGGGGGGGTTTGGTGTGAGGTGTGTACAGAGTGAGTGAGAGCGGGTTTGGTGTGAGGTGTAAACAGAGTGAGTGAGAGCGGGTTTGGTGTGAGGTGTAAACAGAGTGAGTGAGAGCGGGTTTGGTGTGCGGTGTAAACAGAGTGAGTGAGAGCGGGTTTGGTGTGAGGTGTGTACAGAGTGAGTGAGAGCGGGTTTGGTGTGAGGTGTAAACAGAGTGAGTGAGAGCGGGTTTGGTGTGAGGTGTAAACAGAGTGAATGAGAGCGGGTTTGGTGTGAGGTGTGTACAGAGTGAGTGAGAGCGGGTTTGGTGTGAGGTGTGTACAGAGTGGGTGAGAGCGGGTTTGGTGTGAGGTGTGTACAGAGTGAGTGAGAGCGGGTTTGGTGTGAGGTGTGTACAGAGTGAGTGAGAGCGGGTTTGGTGTGAGGTGTGTACAGAGTGAGTGAGAGCGGGTTTGGTGTGAGGTGTGTACAGAGTGAGTGAGAGCGGGTTTGGTGTGAGGTGTAAACAGAGTGAGTGAGAACGGGTTTGGTGTGAGGTGTAAACAGAGTGAGTGAGAGTGGGTTTGGTGTGAGGTGTAAACAGAGTGAGTGAGTGGGTTTGGTGTGAGGTGTAAACAGAGTGAGTGAGAGCGGGTTTGGTGTGAGGTGTGTACAGAGTGAGTGAGAGTGGGCTTGGTGTGAGGTATGTACAGAGTGAGTGAGAGCGGGTTTGGTGTGCGGTGTAAACAGAGTGATTGAGAGCGGAAGAGAGACAAAGGAGAGAGGGAGAGATTGGGAGAAAGAGAGAGAGATGGGAGAGAGAAGGAGAGGGAGAAAAAGAGAGAGAGAGGGAGAGGAAGGGAGAGAGGGGGATGGAGAGAGAGATGGAGGGATAGATGGGAGAGAGAGGGAGAAAGAGAGGGAAAAAAGAGAGAGGGAGAGGAAGGGAGAGGGGGGAGATGGAGAGAGAGATGGAGGGAGAGATGGGAGAGAGAGGGAGAAAGAGAGGGAAAAAAGAGAGAGGGAGAGGAAGGGAGAGGAGGGGAGATGGAGAGAGAGAGGGAGAGGAAGGTAGAGGGGGGAGATGGAGAAAGAGATGGAGGGAGAGAGAGAGAGAGAGAGATGGGAGAGAGAGGGAGAAAAAGAGGGAAAAAAGAGAGAGGGAGAGGTAGGGATAGAGAGAGAGAGAGGGAGAGGAAGGGAGAGAGAGGGAAAGATGGAGAGAGAGATGGAGAGCAGGAGGGAGAGAGAGGGAGAGAGGGAAAGGAAAGGAGAGAGGGGGGGAGATGGAGAGAGGGAGATGGAGAGAGAGAAGGAGAGAGAGGGAGATGTTTGGACATGTGATTATGGGGGACCTACAGGACACACAGTCTTTCTGACGGAGATGAGGTTGGAGAAGGTCCTCTGGCTTCCTCTCGGTGGTGTATACGTGAGGAGGCTTCCCTACACACACAGATGCGGAAGAGTACAGGATTTGGGTGTGCATGTGTCCGGGGGGTCCAGGCTGGCAGGAGAGTGCCGGGGGGTCCTCTGGTTTTGCGATGCTAATTGATTCCCTGCTGGAGGAGGAGGATGCTCTACATGTGTATGGAGGGATGCTGTGAAACAGAGGAATGTCCCTCCATGCATTGTTCCCGCCCTGCTACACCCCTCCTTCTGTTCCCCTCCTCACTTAACCACACACACACACTCGCTCATACACATGTTTCACATTCCCCGACAAATTTCCGAACACGTCTCTATTCTGACCGGGGACAGCTTCCTGCAGAGGACGACGCATTCCAGACCAAACACAGCTGTGATTAACACCAGGCTGAGAATGACCGGCTTCTGGACTTCACCAACTAAAGTTTAGTGTTCATGGACAGGGCGTCACTTTACCAGCTAATCTAAATATGCAAATTGACCCTCATTAATATCTGAAATCTAAACACAAAGGTGGACTGCACTTCCTCAGTCTGAAGCAGGTTTAAAAAAAGAAACGGAGCCATAACATACGGAACCCCAGCCATCCCGGTACCGCTAGTGTGCTGGAGGCTGCATTGATCGGTCTACCCCAGTATGACTCACTATCACTTCTCCAGCATTTCGGCCTCCTGAGGCAGGTAGAGCCGCTGGCCGAGGTATTCATCCCACAGGTCAATGGATCCTACACCAGCACTGCTGTACGACCAGCACAGTGTAGACCAGGACGGTACGGGGACGTGCTGATTCTCTACAGTACAGTAAAGACTATGTGGTGGTGGTTCGTGCTGTATAACTGGTTCCGGCCGGCTCTGGAGCGAGTGGCACATAGACTAGTACTGTCAGACCTGTTGGTCCAGGTGGGGGTCAGTTCTGGTTTTAGAACGCCTCAAATGAATCGCACACAGTGGAGCTCACACATCTGAGACACCAGGGTTCTTTTGGGTTCTTTTATTTTCAAGTGTACCTGTGAAACGGAACACGCGTCCTCGGAAACACTTTTTTACACAACAAGTTTATTTTAAATAAAGTACACATGATCCTCTAACGTCTTACAATCAGCTAACTGGTACTAACTGGTACTAACTGTGCCCTAAAACTAGTGGAAAAACATGTGAGTTCACCGTAGAGGATGCTTTAAATATATACACACACAGTGTAGTGTATGGTGTAGTCCTGTGTATGGTGTATATGCTGTAGTTCTGTGTACTAACCTGTGCCCTAATGGTGTTGTCCTGTGTAAGTTCTTTGTATAGTGTTGTCCTTTTGTATAGTGTTGAAAAAACATGTGTATGTGTTGTCACCGTGTATGGTGTATATGCTGTTAGTTCTGGGTGTATGGTGTAGTCCTGTGTACAGGTGTATTGCAGTGTGTGTATGGTGTAGTCCTGTGTATATGCTGTAGTTCTGTGTATGGTGTTGTCCTGTGTATAGTGTATATGCTGTAGTTCTGTGTATGGTGTTGTCCTGTGTATAGTGTATATGCTGTAGTTCTGTGTATAGTGTTGTCCTGTGTATGGTGTAGTCATGTGTATGGTGTATATGCTGTAGTTCTGTGTATGGTGTTGTCCTGTGTATGGTGTATATGCTGTAGTTCTGTGTATGGTGTTGTCCTGTGTATAGTGTATATGCTGTAGTTCTGTGTATGGTGTTGTCCTGTGTATGGTGTAGTCCTGTGTATGGTGTATATGCTGTAGTTCTGTGTATGGTATTGTCCTGTGTATGGTGTTGTCCTGTGTATGCTGTAGTTCTGTGTATGGTGTTGTCCTGTGTATGGTGTAGTCATGTGTATGGTGTAGTCATGTGTATGGTGTAGTCATGTGTATGGTGTAGTCCTGTGTATGGTGTAGTCCTGTGTATGGTGTTGTCCTGTGTATGCTGTAGTTCTGTGTATGGTGTTGTCCTGTGTATGGTGTAGTCATGTGTATGGTGTAGTCCTGTGTATGGTGTAGTCCTGTGGTTTATTTAAATGGTACACAGGGGTCGGACAATGAAACTGAAACACCTGTCATTTTAGTGTGGGAGGTCTCATGGCTAAATTGGACCAGCCTGGTGGCCAATCTTCATTAACTGCACATTGCACCAGTAAGAGCAGAGTGTGAAGGTTCAGTTAGCAGGTAAGAGCACAGTTCTGCTCAAAATACTGCAATGTACACAACATTATGGGAGACATACCAGAGTTCAAAAGAGGACACACTGTTAGTGCACGTCTTGCTGGCGCATCTGTGACCAAGACAGCAAGTCTTTGTGATGCATCAAGAGCCACGGTATCCAGGGTAATGTCAGCATACCACCAAGAAGGACGAACCTCCACCAGCATCACGTAGTGACCTGGCCACTATCCTGCAAGAAGAATGGCTTAAACTCCCTCTGACCACTGTGCAGGACTAGTATATGTCATTCCCAAGACCAACTGACGCTGTATTGGCCGCAAAAGGAGGCCCTACACCATACTAATAAATGATTGTGGTCTAAAACCAGGTGTTTCAGTTTCATTGTCCAACCCCTGTATCTAGGATATATATATTATATATATACATACAATACATTTTTTTTATATACCCATTATTTATATCTGGTCATGACTCCCTTCCAGCTTCTCATTACCCCCAAAGACGGATATATGTATATGAGCTCTGTTCCAATTGGCCTTGTTTTGTATCTTATTACGAATTACATAATCACACTGTTTATATCATAAGTGTGAGTGTGCGGGGCTTAACTGCTTTAGGTGAACAGGCAGGTATATGTAAATTTTAGTTTCCGTGACATCACAAAAGAAGCCATTTGAAGTCAGACAGCTTTTCTTCCATACACAGACTGGGGAGTGATACACATAGTGGTACACATAGAAATGCTTATGTTATATACTGACATTGGTTTTCTATGATATAGACCCTTTAACACTCAACTTTATTACAGGATGTAAATGATGACTAGGTTTTAATTCTGCACACTGGAGTTATAAAGGGTCAATAAAGTCTCTCTAATAGCACAGAACACTGAGCTCATAATCATTTTAATAAATAATAAATCTCAATCACAACATCGACAGGTATATGCTAATGTCCTAACCCTCAGTAAACAGACACATCCATAGTCTTTCTGTGTATGCAAACATAAACCTGACTGGCGCTAGCTCTCTTAGCATGCTTATAAACACTACCGTCAGACGGTTCTACCTGAGTGGATGAATTGTGCAGCTGGTGATCGATGAATCTACTCCTAGGTGAGTTAGGAAGTTTGGTGTCTTATTAATACATTCAATTTCTCCACAAATGTAAATGTGAGTGACGTGAGGAGTGAAACGACCTGCTACTCATTACAGCACAACCTTTCTACAACACCTACATAATACACCAGGGTTACAGTTGCTCGGTAACATGATACAGCTGCACATACACACGCCCGTCACCATACAGCTAAGACACAGTCATTCCCTTCATTTGGCCATATAGTGTAGCTATAACTAAAGCTATACCTAAAGCTATAACTAAATCTATAACTAAAGATATAACTAAATTCTATAACTAAAGCTACAACTAAATTCTATAACTAAAGCTATAACTAAAGCTATAACTGAAACTACAACTAAAGCTATAACTAAATTCTACAACTAAAGCTATAACTGAAGCTACAACTAAAGCTATAACTGAAGCTACAACTAAAGCTACAACTAAATTCTACAACTAAAGCTATAACTAAAGCTATAACTTAATTCTATAACTAAAGCTACAACTAAAGCTATAACTAAATTCTATAACTAAAGCTATAACTAAAGCTACAACTAAAGCTACAACTAAATTCTATAACTAAAGCTACAACTAAAGCTATAACTAAATTCTATAACTAAAGCTATAACTAAATTCTATAACTAAAGCTATAACTAAAGCTATAACTAAATTCTATAACTAAAGCTATAACTAAATTCTATAACTAAAGCTATAACTAAATTCTATAACTAAAGCTATAACTAAAGCTATAACTAAATTCTATAACTAAAGCTATAACTAAGGCTATGGCTAGCTAAGACTGAAATAGCAGCACCTGTAGGGAGCTGAACCTGCTGTAGCTTCCTCCGGTTCTATCCCTGTCACTGCGGTTCTGATGTATGACAGGGCGTGTTTTATTATGGGAGGTTATTAACAGAATGCTTTACATGTCCAACAAACCCGTCTGGGCTCCTGGTAAAGCTTTATTGTGGATAAGGTTCATTTGCTCACACGTGTTTTACAAGTATTGTCCCCAATACCCCCACCTCCCACTACAACCAGTCCCCTCAAGCAGCCAGCCCAACTACATCACCCTAAGCGGGTGTTCAGTGGGCGAAGGTTACTTCCTCTGGGTTGAGTGGTGGGCGGATGTCCAGTGTTTTGGCCTTGCTGTCTTCACCCACCAGCTCCAAGCGAAGAGAAGGGGCTGCGCCTCCCTCCGTCTCCTCCTCCATCTCTCCGTCTACAGTCAGACGGATGGTGCAGCCTTTGGGGAGGAGGTCCTGCTCGTAGGCGGCCGCTAGCTGGTTCACCACCCGGCGCTCCACCTGGAAACAGGACGGAGAAGATGGATGATCAGTAACCCAGCGAGTACTTCTGTTTTATTAGGGCTTGCTGTTGTATATACATGTTTAGGTAATGGCAGTCGTGCTAATGTGACGTCACTGCTGTTTAAGAGCGCCGTATCTTCATCTCTGCTGGTTTATATCCACAGTTTCCAGTTCCACTTGGGTTTGTCTAGACATTCCATGATGAACGGAGCAGAGGGCGTGATCCAGAATGGCTTGGTGAAAAACCTGGTTTCATTTACTTCCATAACAAGTTGAGTGTGTTTGCTCCCTCTCCTGTCAAATGGCCAGTTCGGACCTGCATTTCAGTTCTCATGTATTTCTACCGTTTCTTATTCTACACTAGAGTAATATCTGCTCCCGGAAGGAGGTGTGGGATTGCGGTGCTGTTGGGAAGGAGGATAAAAGTAACCAGGAACAATAAATGATGATAAGTTTAGACTGATATGATCAATATTCATTTAGCTACACATACAGAAGTAGTCTCTCAGTATGGTGTCACTCCATGACAGTCTGGTACGACACCATTGCGGTCTTTGGTGACGGTGACGTGGTGTTAAGGACAGTTGTGGTAACGGTCTGTGTGCATGTAGTCCTGCGTGGTGCAGCCGTCTGCCAATGGTGCTGCACTAACAGGATGACTCGTGGAGGACACCACTGCTCACTGGATGTCTGTAATGGTGGCTGTTGGGCCAGTCAGGTACAGAGATAAGACCCGTCCTTGTGTACATCACGTGTGTGTGAAACTCCTTAGCATGTCTCACCATGTCAAACCTACACACCCAGTTTCAGTGCTGTGGGTAGACTCCTTCTGTGTGCAGCTATACTGTGGATGATGAGTGTAGGTGAAAGCTGCCCTGTATGTTGTATGAACACCTCCTGATGAAACGATCCAGACCTGAATCAGCGTCCATTACAGTTAAGAGTGTTATCTCCTCTCCTCATGGCAGGGACACAATCTCAAACCATCCTGGATGACAATCTGGATGAAGTTAGACGTCCACCAGCAGACCTCCCACTTCTCTAAACCAATAACACTCAACACGAGCATCGACTCAATCACAACACCATTACCCTTCCCTAAACCCTCTTTCCCTCCTCATCGTTCCTGCGTTCATCCTTCCTTCCTGACGCCCCACTGGGTCTTTAGTGGTGAAGGGTAATGGCTGAAGAATGGCAGTATTGATCACTCTATTGTTTATCGATGGCGATATTGATCGGGTAAAGGCTGCACCTCGTGTTTGATGGAGCGTGCTCCGTAGTGGACGTCGTAGCCCCGGGCCAGCATCTCCAGCACAGGCCGCTCCCACAGCAGGGTGATGCTGTGCCTCTGCTTTGCCTGTGGGGGGGAAGAGGGGGAGGGGTAGAGATGGAAGATAGAGACAGGAAGAAGAAGGGCGGGGGGTTGTTTAAGTGAGACGGGACAGTGCGGTTAGAGTGTGAGCAACAGGGCACCAAACTACACTAACCACACGCTCAGCACTACCTATAATCATCATCTATGATAATAGCCCATATGGTTAGGGTATGGTACCCAACGACATACTCAGAACAGCACCCTGTAATGATACAGGACCGCCGCACTATCGCCCCTGCATTACACTAGTGTAGAACCGCACTCAACCAGAACAACGAACCACTCTGCTGGTCAACACAGAGAGAGACCCACACACCCAGACACACACACAGGCACACTCAGAGGCTGCGGAGCGTGCTCCCGTGCCCGCAGGGCCGGCCGGACTGAAATGAAGTTTTATTAATATTTAAATATTTATGAATGGCCCACATGTTAACCTCCCTAACACGATTACGCTCGTCAGGCTCTTATTGATTCCCTCAGCGGGTGGCGTTTGTGTGTTCAGCTCCACTCTGTCAACGGCATCAAGACAAACACTCAGATTAACACTCTACAGATTAACACTGTTTAACTATCACTCTCGCACACTCTCGCATACACACTCCCTATCACTTCTACACACTGTCACACACACTCACTCCCCTCACACACTCTCCATCACTGTCACACACACTCACTCCCCTCACACACTCTCCATCACTGTCACACACACTCACTCCCCTCACACACTCTCCATCACTGTCACACACTCATTCCCCTCACACATACACTCTATCACTCTTACACACTATCACACACACTCACTCCCCTCACACACTCTCTATCACTCTCACACACACTCACTCCCCTCACACACTCTCCATCACTGTCACACACACTCACTCCCCTCACACACTCTTCATCACTGTCACACACACTCACTCCCCTCACACACTCTCCATCACTGTCACACACACTCACTCCCCTCACACACACTCTCTATCACTCTTACACACTATCACACACACTCACTCCCCTCACACATACACTCTCACACACACTCACTCCCCTCACACATACACTCTCACACACTCTCTATCACTCTTACACACTATCACACACACTCACTCCCCTCACACACTCTCCATCACTCTTACACACTCTCACACGCACTCACTCCCCTCACACATACACTCTCACACACACTCACTCCCCTCACACACTCTCCATCACTGTCACTCACACTCACTCCCCTCACACATATACTCTCTCATACACTCTCCATCACTCTCACACGCTCTCACTGTCACACACTCTCACTCCCCTCACACATACACTCTATCACTCTTACACACAATAACACACACTCACTCCCCTCACACATACACTCTCTCACACACTCTCTATCACTGTCACTCACTTACTCCCCTACACATACACTCTATCACTCTTACACACTGTCACACACACTCACTCCTCTCACACATACACTCTCTCACACACTCTCCATCACTCTCACACGCTCTCACTGTCACTCACTTACTCCCCTACACATACACTCTATCACTCTTACACACTATCACACACACTCACTCCTCTCACACATATACTCTCTCACACACTCTCCATCACTCTCACACGCTCTCACTGTCACACACTCACTCCCCTCACACACTCTCCATCACTGTCACACACACTCACTCCCCTCACACACTCTCCATCACTATCACACACACTCACTCCCCGCACACACTCTCATACAGTCTCTATCACTGTCACACACACTCACTCCCTTCACACACTCTCCATCACTCTTACACACTCTCACACACACTCACTCCCCTCACACATACACTCTCTCACACACTCTCTATCACTCTCACACGCTCTCACTGTCACTCACACTCACTCCCCTCACACATACACTCTCTTACACACTCACTCCCCTCACACATACACTCTCTTACACACTCTCTATCACTCTCACACACTCACACATACACTCTCTCACACGCTCCCCATCATCATATCAGTGATGGGTGAGGCTGACACCCTGGACTCGGCGTAGTGCAGTGGGTGTATAGTGTATGTAGTGAAGTCTGTTATATATAGAGTATACTTGTCTTGTTGATCTATAGAATGTACACAGAGTAGAGCGGGTGGTACCTTTTTGGCCCAGTAGTTGAGCTCTTTGCTGACCAGCTGAATGAGCTCAGAGTGGCAGAAAGGCAGGAAGTAAACAATCTCATTTATCCGTCCTAGAAACTCATCCCGTCTGAAATGGGCCTGCAGGAATCAAACATATCAATCACAGTCAGTTACCACAAGCTATTCCTCCAATAAGATTCAGCTACCTCTGTTCATAGTACACGATCCGGTCATTTACTCTCCATTACCACTCTGGTAGGCAAGCGGTAGCTCTGAACGTGTGCTAACGCGACTTCATCACATCACTACTGCAACTACAACCCTACAAGAAACCCTGACCAGAATGAGCACAAAAAGAAAAATAAACAGACAAAAAAAAAACTATTAATTTACCTTATTATTATGTTCCTTAATCAGAGAGGTTTAATGATCAGCTATCGGGCAGCACAGCAGAGCTAGAAGTGCACTGCTAATGGCATATGCACTTGTTTGCATACTACTTACCCTTATGAAAAGATAATATATGGCAATGTATTGGAAAATATAGCGCAATATATTAAATAATGCAATGTCATATATGGGAAACAAGTGCATATATTTTGCATATATTTATATAGTGATAAATATATTACAATATATTGTATAATATATAAGGAATTGCCGCTTTTCATATATTGTATGTATGGTAGTATAATATATATTTACTTATATATTGTAATATATTTAATTTAATATGTAATAGACATCATATGTATTTCTCCATATGTTTTTGCATATATGATAATATAGTTTTATATACGTGAGAATCTATACATAATGTATATTGCCACATGTATGTATTAAAATATTCTCACATATAAAAAACTATATATATATATATATATTATCATATATGCAAACACACATGGAGAAATACATATGATGTCTATTACATATAAAATGAAATATATTACAATATATAAGTAAATATATATTATACTACCATACAATATATGAAAAGCAGCAATTCCTTATGTATTATACAATATATTGTAATATATTTATCACTATATAAATATATGCAAAATATATGCACTTGCTTCCCATATATGACATTGTATTATTTAATATATTGCACTATATTTTCCAATACATTGCCATATATTATCGTTTCATAAGGGTAGGGTTTAGAATGCGGTTTGGGATGCAGCAATAAAAACACAGCATGAAATCCCAGCCATTTAGATTTCAGCTCTCATTTAATATGACAATACACTCAACTCTACAGATTAATACACTTTAAAAAGCTAACATAGCTGTTTTTAAAAAAAAAAAAAAAAAAAAAAAAAAAAAAAGCTAATAGCTAACATGTTGTTTTGCTTATTGGCTGCAATGAACCAATATTTACACCTCTATACATATACACACACACACACATGCACGCAAGCACGTCTGAATGTAAACAGAACCGTGTGGAGAACCAAACACAGCTTTTTTTTTTCTCTGTTGAGGGTTAATATGAGCAGAAACACTCGTTCTGTGGTTGTTAGCATAAGCGCTAACAGCGCTAGCTTCGCCTAGCTGGTCTCCTGGTGTAGTAATGCTCTCTACAGAGTAATAACTCTACACGTATGGATCGGAACATCATCATACCGTCCTAGTTTACACTCTGGAGCTCTTACTGGTGTATACCAGTGCTGGTGGAACTTCATCTTCATCTGGAGAGTAAAGGATACACTAAACTGGGATTAGCTTCCGCTGCTAATGTTAGCAAACACGGAGGATCCTCAGCGAGGCTAATACAGCAGCTCTACCTGCTTTAGGAAGCTGGGAAACGGGATAAACTGAGGTAAATACATTACATACTTTGGAATATTTAACATTACAGCTTCAAACAGAACGTAATATGTCTGATGTATGATGTTTTATCATCTGTTATGACTGATATTAAGGTAAATTGTGGTATACATTGAACTGCTTACATGTTCTCAACCCCAATGTGTCTTCAAACCCTCTGTTTATTTGGTATATTTCTATTAAATTAATAATAATACAGTCGGTTTCTGTTTCATAGCTGTTGGTTTTCAGTGCGGTGTGGTGGATTCACTGTGAGGGTTTTAGAGAAGTTGTTTTTCTTCAGTTAAGTCCATTTTAATAATGTCACTAGTCCAGTACCTTCAGAATGGGCCGAATCACCTCCTCCTTAAACTGCTTGGAGATGGTGATCTTCTCAGTCTGCTGAACATCATCTGAAACAAGCCCAAAATCCAGTACTTGTAATTAAACTTCAGGGATGGTATTTATTAAGCTTAGGCCTTATTATTCATAATCTACTATGACTTATTCAGTACCCACTATAACAAGTATGGTGTACGTTACATCTTTAAAGCTCCAGTGAACACAGAGCAAAATATAATATATACTGTATGTATGTATAATACATTAATACACCTGTATGATATTAAACTTGAGTGTTAATATTAATCATCTAGATAAAAAATATATAAAGATATTTCTACGCAGCGTTAAAACGCTAATCAGACCGGTCTGAGAACTGTGGGGTGTGCTTCGCCCCCATACAGAACTGACACCACTATCCAGCTGTGGTGTGTTACCAGTCCTGGAAGTGGGCTGGTTTACCAACACCGAGCAACACCGGAACAACAGCAAGCCAAAACTTGCTGGTCTTGGATGGGGGAGTCTTACCCAGATTTTCTGCCAGTCTGCGTCGGCTCTGCTCTTGGGCTTCTTGTCTCAGCTGCAATGCATGATGGGCAATATCGTCACTGGCCACATTGGAGGTCATGATGAAGATGGCGTCCTTACACTCGATGGTCTTCCCCTTACCGTCTGTCAGGCGACCCTGGGGAGACAGTGCCGACGGGGATTGTCGTATTTCACATGGACGTACTTCATTTTGGTGCATAACAATTACAGGACTGGAAGCAGTCGAGGTTCTACCTCATCAAACAGCTGCAGCATGATGGTGAGGACGTCCGGGTGGGCTTTGTCCACCTCATCAAACAGGACCACAGCATTCGGACACTGCTTCAGTTGCTTAGTGAGCTGACCACCCTCCTCATGACCAACATAACCCGGAGGAGAACCAATGAACTTAGCTACCTGAGAGAGAGAGAGAGAGAGAGAAAGAGAGAAAAAAGAGAGAGAGAGAGAGAAACGGGAGGAGAGAGAGAGACGGGGAGAGAAAGAGAGAGAGAGCGATGGGGAGAGAGAGAGACGGGAAGAGAGAGAGAGAGTACTGCGTTCACCCTGTATGTCTGTGTCAGCGTGTCTGAGTCGAGGTCAGTGGTTTCGAGCGCAGCTAAGCGGCTTAAGACTGCCCGCTCAGGTACGAGGGGGTCACTGATAACACTGACTTTAAAATGATGACATTACCTTTAAGACTGTAGAGACAGAGAGCAGCACGGCTGGCCTGGCAGAGCTACGCTCTAGGCTAGTCACTCCAGGCCTGGAATATATATATATATATATGTATATTACTCTATCACAGTTTATATCCAGAATTAACCATATTATTAATGTCCAGAATGAACAGAATAAAATTATATATATATAAATTTACATAGATATATTTTATATTTAATACTCATATCTACCTTCATTCCTGATCTAATTTTATTCTGTTCATTCTGGACATTAATAATATGGGTAATACTGGATATAAACTGTGATAGAGTAATATATGTCCCCATAAAACAGTAATACGGAAATGATCAGTTCAGTCATATGAGAGTATGAGTGTGTGTGTGAATGTAAGTGTGTAAGTGAGCGTGCGTGTAAGTGTGTGTGAGTGAGTGTGTGTGTAAGTGTGTGTGTGAGTGAGTTGGTGAGTGAGTGAGTGTGAGTGAGTGTGTGTGTGTGTGTGGGTGAGTGTGTGTAAGTAAGTGGGTGATTGAGTGTGAGTGAGTGAGTGTGTGTGTGTAAGTGAGTGGGTGAGTGTGTGTGTAAGTAAGTGGGTGAGTGAGTGTGAGTGAGTGGGTGAGTGTGTGTGTGTGTGTGTAAGAGAGTGTTTAGGTGAATGAGTGTGTGTGTGTGTGCGTGTGTGTAAGAGAATGTTTAGGTGAATGAGTGTGTGTATGTGTGTGTGTGTGTAAGTGAGTGGGCGAGTGAATGTGTGTGTGTAAGTGAGCGTGTGTGTGTAAGTAAGCGTGTGTGAGTGTTTAAGTGAATGAGTGTGTGTGTGTGTGTGTGTGTGCGGAAGTGAGTGAGTGAGTGTAAGTGAGTGTGTGTGTGCGTGTGTGTGTGTGAGTGTGTGTGTGTGTGTGTGTGTGTGCGTGTGAGTGGGTGAGTGAATGTGTGTGTGTAAGTGAGCGTGTGTGTGTAAGTAAGCGTGTGTGTAAGTGAGTGTTTAAGTGAATGTGTGTGTGCAGAAGTGAGTGTGTGAGTGAGTGTGAGTGTGTAAGTGAGTGTTTAAGTGAATGAGTGTGTGTGTGTGTGTGTGTGTGTGCGGAAGTGAGTGTGTGAGTGAGTGTGTGAGTGTGTAAGTGAGTGTTTAAGTGAATGAGTGTGTGTGTGTGTGCGGAAGTGAGTGTGTGAGTGTGTGAGTGAGTGTGTAAGTGAGTGTTTAAGTGAATGAGTGTGTGTGTGTGTGTGTGTGTGTGTGTGTGTGTGTGTGTGTGCGGAAGTGAGTGCGTGAGTGAGTGTGTAAGTGAGAGTGGTACCTCATGTTTCTCCTGAAACTCTGACATGTCCATTCTGATAAACCCCTGTGAGAAGAGGGTGTTCAGGTTAGTGGTGTGTAACACGTGAGGATCAGTATGTGGGTCAGGTGTTCCGGGTGTGGCTGTTTAATACTGACCGCTTTGATGTCTCTGTGCATGTATCGCGCCACCTGCTTGGCCAGCTCAGTTTTACCTGCAAGTACAAAGAGCCACACACAGGCAGGGTATCACAGTTTATACATTCACTTCATCACAACTTCATCCTGCATATCAACTTTATTAATTTATAATTCTGGATAGCAACTTTATTAAAACATCCTATGGGATCTAACTAGACCTTCTATTTTACATTGATTAAGGATATAGATTTTATTATAATAAATAGTATATAATCTGGGCTCTTTTAGATTTTAATTTTATAAAAATATAATTCTAGATATTAATTTTATTACACTGTTATTCTAGGTATTAATTTTATTAGAATGTTATTATAGAAATTAATTTTAATAGGATGTTATTTTGTTTGTGAGTTGTTTACAGTCAGACGTGATTCTGGGTGTTGATGTTATTAGAACCTGATTCTGGGTGTTCATGTTATTAGAACCTGATTCTGGGTGTTGATGTTATTAGAACCTGATTCTGGGTGTTCATGTTATTAGAACCTGATTCTGGGTGTTGATGTTATTAGAACCTGATTCTGGGTGTTCATGTTATTAGAACCTGATTCTGGGTGTTGATGTTATTAGAACCTGATTCTGGGTGTTGATGTTATTAGAACCTGATTCTGGGTGTTGATGTTATTAGAACCTGATTCTGGGTGTTGATGTTATTAGAACCTGATTCTGGGTGTTCATGTTATTAGAACCTGATTGTGGGTGTGCATGTTATTAGAACCTGATTGTGGGTGCTCCTGTTATTAGAACCTGATTCTAGGTGTTCATGTTATTAGAACCTGATTCTGGGTGTTCATGTTATTAGAACGTGATTCTGGGTGTTCATGTTATTAGAACCTGATTCTGGGTGCTCCTGTTATTAGAACCTGATTCTGGGTGTTCATGTTATCAGAACCTGGTTCTGGGTGTTCATGTTATTAGAACCTGATTGTGGGTGTGCATGTTATTAGAACCTGGTTCTGGGTGTTCATGTTATTAGAACCTGATTGTGGGTGTGCATGTTATTAGAACCTGGTTCTGGGTGTTCATGTTATTAGAACCTGATTGTGGGTGCTCCTGTTATTAGAACCTGATTCTAGGTGTTGATGTTATTAGAACCTGATTCTGGGTGTTCATGTTATTAGAACCTGATTATGGGTGTTGATGTTATTAGAACGTGATTCTGGATGTTCATGTTATTAGAACCTGATTCCGGTGTGGTGGGGAATGTTCTAGATTTAGGGTGGGCCTGATGGTCAGCGATCTCCACTGTAAAGCTGCTTCTACTTCAAGCCAGTAGCTATGCCAGGGCGTGCTTGAGGGCAGCGCCAGGAAAGGCCAATTACACTTCTCTCAGTTCCCAACGTTCTCCGTCGGAATGGTTTTTGTTTTCCCTCTATCGTGATTGAAATCAGCGCCCCACTCCGCGCCCGCCCGGGCTTTTAGTTTCCCCTTTACCGTCTCCATCATTTCTCTCTCTCTGACTCTCCATTCCATCTCCTCTCGCTCTCGCTCATCCACTCTCCCTCTGTATCTCCCTCACTGCGTAAAATATTCCTCTTATGAATTTTAATATACATATATGGTAAGTGGGGGGGCTGCTGAATATTGATGCTGTTGGTCAGAAAAGCTGCAGGCAATAAAACAGCAATATGAGGAATTCAGCCATCTACATCAATCTCCTCAGGACCATCAAACAAACAAACAACTGTCATAGTCCATATGAGAGAGAGAGAGAGAGAGAGAAGGACAAGGACAGAGACAGAGAGAGGGAGACAGAGAGAGACAGAGAAGGAGACACAGAGAGAGAGAAGGAGACTGAGAGAGAAGGAGAGAGAGAAGGAGACAGGGAGACAGAGAGAGAGAGAGAGAGAGAGAGACAGGCAGACAGACAGACAGAGAACAGAGAAAGAAGGAGAGAGAGAGAGAGAGACAGACAGAACAGAGAAAGAAAGAGAGAGAGAGAGGTCCTCAGGACCATCACACAAACAAACAACTGTCATAGTCCATATGAGAGAGAGAGAGAGAGAGAAAAGGAGACAGGGAGAGAGAGAGAGAGAGAGAGAGAGAGAGAGAGAGAGAGAGAGAGAGAGAGAGAGAGAAGGAGACAGAGAGAGAGAGAGAGAGAGAGAGAGAGAGAGAGAGAGAGAGAGAAGGAGACAGAGAGAGAGAGAGAGAAGGAAAAAGAGAGAGAGAAGGAGACAGGGAGACAGAGAGAGATAGAGAATGAGACAGAGAGAGAGAGAGAGAGACAGGGAGAGAGAGAGAGAGAGAGAGAAGGAGACAGGGAGACAGAGAGAGATAGAGAAGGAGACAGAGAGAGAGAGAGAAAAGGAGACAGAGAGACAGAGAGAGAGACAGACAGACAGAGAACAGAGAAAGAAAGAGAGAGAGAGAGAGAGAGAGAGAGAGAGACAGACAGACAGAGAGAACAGAGAGAGAGAAAGAGAAAGTGACAGAGAGAGAGAGACAGAAAGAGAGAGATTTCGTTCAGCTTTAGAGAGGTCAGCAGTACAGTATCAGTCAAACGTCTGGACACTTAAAGAGCCCAGTCTTTAATATGTCTTACTGAATTACAGATCTGATCTAATCCAGGCTTTACTCCACCTCTCCTGGATTCTACACCTTAATATCCCACCCCTAATATTTAATAATCACTCCATTAATGCTCTAACCTACTGCATATGCTGATTCCTTTCTATAGGGAGCCACGCTAACGCCGCTCTGTCCCATGGAAATTCACTGCCAAATCCCAAAGTCCAGTTTTCCTCCGTAATTCCTTCCTCTTCTCCCGTCTTATCACCGAGACCAGGACTAACACTCCTCCTGTGCTTCATGTCCAGATCATTTGCCTTTTTGTTGCTGCTGTGGAATATTTTACTGCATACTTCGGGGTAACGTTCTCCAGAACTTTGCTGAGGACCTTCTATAAAATATTCACTTCAGGTACCAGAGGAGGCTGGTACCTTTATTTTTCCCACCGGTGTGTTCAAAGAATGTCAACAGCATGGAATCTGCCTGATGTTTGGAGCTCTGTAGCGCGAGGCGTGTGTGGTCTACGGCCTCAGGGCTGAGCAGTTACAATACCAGCACTTCCAGGCATCCAGGCTGGCTCTAGCAGGACACTTCACCTAGCCTAACACAGTCAAACGGGTCTATGGAGGCAGGGTGGGTCTTTGGAGGCGGTGGGTCTACGCAGTGTGGTTCTATGGAGGCGGCAGGACTAGGTGCTTGAGTTTATACACCTGTTAGTGATGGGTGTGGCTGAGGACTAGGCGGGACATCCACATACTCTGGCCTACGTTTTGTCTGGCATCCTTATAAGGAGCTCCCTGAGCAGGTTTATCAGCAGACTGATGTAGATGTACCTGAATCAACTTCAAACTCCTGTTTACAGGCTGAAACCGAGAGAAGTTACCGATTCCAGAAGAGCCGAGGAAGAGGAAGACGAGGGGATGCTCTTCATCAAACCATCCGTTCTCTTTCCTTCTGATGGCTGGAATAAAAGCAGAAAGAGAGAAAGACAGAGATGGATTCACATTACTGTTATCGTGTGCTATGTATTCTGCAGAACCGGAGTTTTAAATCTAAACCCAGAATTCGTGTGTGACCACCCTCCCGACTGATTTCAGACACTGGGACACAAAACAATGGGGTCTAACTGCTCACCATGTGGCCATGGGGGAGGGGAAGCTACGATGTTCACAGTGGTTTGCTATTGACTGGTGGTTCTAGATAGTAAAAATCATGTCTATATGTGTTGTAGACATGGAGAACCCTAGTTCTCACTCTCAGACACTCTGTTTACACGTCTCACAGTGATTATGGTGAAGTGTTGGAGAGCTGGAGGACTGTTTATGAGATGATGGAGAGGACGTGAGCTGTGATGTGAGGAGAGAGGACGTGAGCTGTGATGTGAGGAGAGAGGAGATGATGGAGAGGACGTGAGCTGTGATGTGAGGAGAGAGGAGGTGTTGGAGAGGACGTGAGCTGTGATGTGAGGAGAGAGGAGATGTTAGAGAGGACGTTAGCTGTGATGTGAGGAGAGAGGACATGAGCTGTGATGTGAGGAGAGAGGAGGTGTTGGAGAGGCTGTGAGCTGTGATGTGAGGAGAGAGGACATGAGCTGTGATGTGAGGAGGGAGGAGATGATGGAGAGGACGTGAGCTGTGATGTGAGGAGAGAGGACATGAGCTGTGATGTGAGGAGAGAGGAGGTGTTGGAGAGGCTGTGAGCTGTGATGTGAGGAGAGAGGACATGAGCTGTGATGTGAGGAGGGAGGAGATGATGGAGAGGACTTGAGCTGTGATGTGAGGAGAGAGGACATGAGCTGTGATGTGAGGAGGGAGGAGATGATGGAGAGGACGTGAGCTGTGATGTGAGGAGAGAGGAGATGTTGGAGAGGACGTGAGCTGTGATGTGAGGAGAGAGGAGATGTTGGAGAGGACGTGAGCTGTGATGTGAGGAGAGAGGAGATGTTGGAGAGGTCGTGAGCTGTGATGTGAGGAGAGAGGAGATGTTGGAGAGGATGTGAGCTGTGATGTGAGGAGAGAGGAGATGTTGGAGAGGACGTGAGCTGTGATGTGAGGAGAGAGGAGATGATGGAGAGGACGTGAGCTGTGATGTGAGGAGAGAGGAGATGTTGGAGAAGGCATGAGCTGTGATGTGAGGAGAGAGGACGTGAGCTGTGATGTGAGGAGAGAGGAGATGATGGAGAGGACGTGAGCTGTGATGTGAGGATAGAGGAGATGATGGAGAGGACGTGAGCTGTGATGTGAGGATAGAGGAGATGATGGAGAGGACGTGAGCTGTGATGTGAGGAGAGAGGACATGAGCTGTGATGTGAGGAGGGAGGAGATGTTAGAGAGGATGTGAGCTGTGATGTGAGGAGAGAGAAGATGTTGGAGAGGTCGTGAGCATGATGTGAGGAGAGAGGAGATGTTGGAGAGGATGTGAGCTGTGATGTGAGGAGAGAGGAGATGATGGAGAGGACGTGAGCTGTGATGTGAGGAGAGAGGAGAGACGGAGAGAAATCGCATGTCCAGCACACGCAAACGCACACACATCCAACTCTCCCTTTCCTCCCTCACTCCCCTCCTCTCCTCCCTCCTTCTTTCCCTCCGCTCTGCCATTAGCTCGACGCTAATTCTATTAGCCTGCTCCATGCTGCAGCCGGCAAATCACGTTAGCATGGATCCAGCAGAGGTGCCTCAGGAACAAGGGCTACGATAACACGCCGTCGCCACGGTGACCAGTCCTGCACACGAGCCTGTGCGCATGAAAGGGATGGACAGATATAAATGAAAGAGAGAGAGAGAGCGTGCTGGGGTGGTTTTGGGGTAAAAGAGGGGGGTTCAGTGGGATTGGGGTCAGAGGGGCTTCACAGAGTTTATGTGGAGTCGAAGCTCAAAGCTGGATAAAGCTAAGAGGCACTTAGAGCAACCGAGGAGCATCCATCATATCCATCAGAGAGAGACAGAGAGAGAGAGTAACAGAAAGAGAGATACAGAGATAGATAGATAGAGAGAGAGAGAGAGAGAGAGAGAGAGAGAGAGAGAGAGAGAGAGAGAGAGAGAGAGAGAGAGAGTAACAGAAAGAGAGATACAGAGATAGAGAGAGAGTAACAGAAAGAGAGATACAGAGATAGACAGAGAAAGAGACAGAGAGAAATACATACACAGAGAGAAAGAAAGAGCGAGAGCAGGGGAGAGAGAGAGAGAGAGCGAGAGCATGAGCGAGAGAGAGAGAGAGAGAAAGAGAAAGAGAGAGAGAAAAAAAGAGAGAGAAAGAGAGACAGGTTCTGTTCAGCATCCGGTGATGGTCAGGTTTGAGGATGGAGGCCTCGGGATCAGCACCTCCGTCCTGCCTGTGCTGTGGAGAGACACACTGCCCCAACTACTGTTGTGATGTTCTGGGGAGCCATCGTACAGTCACCCCTAGTAATGATATGAGGGACACTAACAGCTCGGCGATATGTGCAGGACATCCTCCGGACACGTGTTCCCGCTCATGGCAGGACTTCCAACTGGCATTCTTCAGCAGGATAATGCTCGTCCACACACGGCAAGGGTTTCCCAGGATTGTCTCCACCAGATTCTAGCACCTCCTTGTCCTGTCTGATTTATCACTGATCCAGCATTTATGGGACCAGCTGGGACAAATGTACAGTACCACATTCACCTGGTTTTTGTCCCAGAGTCACATTCAACAGATGTAGGTTACAGTGTACACAGCAGTAGCGCTGTGGGTCAGGGACAGGCAAAGTTCACCCTTAACCCAGCACTTTCCTTTCTGTCCATTTGTCTTCCTGGAATTCCGACGCCAATGGCTCTTTGTTGATACCGGAAGCTCATAATTTCTTGGCACAAATGATACGCAGATGAGCATTTGGGTGCTTTCTTTGTCCTGTTGTCATTACTGGACCTTTGTGTGTACTTGCTCTCAGGATGGACATTACTGAGTGAGCCTGGGGTAAGCCTCGCTGGGCTAGGTTGCTCTGCTCTTAGCATTACTGGACTTTCAGATTACTGTTTTGATGGACATCGCTTATTCCATCTTTTGTAGGGCAAAGAAGTATACTGTTCTGCAGAAGGCCAGGCCAATCACCAGCACAAGCAAGACGGCGGCCGTGAAAGCCATCACCAGGTAAGAAACCCAGCAGCCGGTGATCTCTAAGCGTTCCAGACTTTGGGGAATCTGCAGCAACAGTTTAATTTCTGACTGTTAGCTTGTCTAGGTACTTTGGAATAAGGGGGCTGCACACGACAATGGCTGTAATTCCTACACCCCCTCACTGTGGCTTAAATAACGTCAACTCTGCCGATGCCCAAATATGTATGGACAAACCTGCAGGTGCAGGTATAAACACTACCAGGTAAACAAGGACTTCAACCGCTCAAACCACTGCAAGCCAACAGGTTGCGGTCAAGGTTACAGGGGTGGTCTCGTCTTAGCTTAAGTGCTTCTATTAAAAAGGCTTATTATAAAACTTTACAGTGTTTAAAGATGAAATACCACACGGGTATCGGTGTTCACTGATACGCCATATCGCTACTGGAAAAGAGGAAGTGGTATCGTGCCGCCTGTAACTCTAATGTAAGGTCATGTGTAGTGCATCCACTCAGAAAGCCAATTACGCTTCAGCATCTCAGCATAAAACCCATTATAACTGACAAAGAGCAGAGAGGGAGAGAGAGAGAGAGAGAGAGAGAGAGAGAGAGGGAGAGGGAGGGAGAGAGAGAGAGGGAGAGGGAAAGCGGTAGAGAGAGAGAGAGAGTGAGATAAGCTGATATCACGTTACAGAAACCTGTATGGGTTCTGTGGAACCAGCGCAGGAAATGAGAGGAGTCTACTGTATGAGTGTACTAGACTGTCTTGAGTGTGCGTGTGTTCAGAGCTCTGTCATTCGTCATGAAGATGAATCCTGAATAGCCGACGGCCGTGTCTCCTCTCCTCTCCCCTGATAACGTACACCGGCTGTATTTCTGCAACGGAGAGCAGTGTGTGTGTGCGCGCGCCTCCCTGGGCCCTCCACGAGAGCCATATTTCAGGAGGGCCGCCTGTGACTGAGCCATCCTCTCTCAACTTTATTACACAGAGGGAGTGTGAGGGACACTCCCTGAGGACGGACCACACAAGCCTGAGAAACACAGACACAGCAGGGAGAAGTACGGAGGGGTAGAACGTATGTAACACCACTACTGGGATTGTTAGCATGGCATGCACATTAGCAATGCAGACGCATGGGAGCATGTCATTATGGAAGTGAGCTCACCGGACAAACAACGGTTCCCTGAGTGCGTTTAAGCTGGTAGTAACTTCAGACTCCTGTAGATGGCGCTGCTCGAGGAAGATGGGGCTATAAATCCCTGGGGGTGTGAGTGACAGGATCTATAGTGAATATAGGGAATGTCTCATTCCATGTGTGGAAAATGATTGGCCAAAAGGAGTGACTGCGTTTGGGCGTGGCCGAAGACCATAGTGTGAAGGAAGTAGCTGCATCTGCAGGTGCATGGAAGCATACGGCCATAATGATCTACCAGCAGTGGCTAAAATCCCAGTCTACAGGGAATTCTCCTCGGAATTGTGTCAGGAAAGGCATCCATCAAATCTGGCGCAACTGACCAATTCTACATAAGAACATTGCTATGACAGAATGGAAAAACTTCAGTACGGAAGTACTGTGCAAGCATAGGAGACGATTAGTATGCAGGAATGTTCTTGTGGATATTTCATTCATCCCAATTAAAATAACATTCTCAGACGAATGATGCAACTAGGAGAAATGCAGCAACTCAAGCAATGTGACTGCACCACTGGGTCTTACAAACACGGAGTCTTCTCAACGAAAATGTCCCTTTCCGGACACGTGTTTCCTGGTTTCCTACTGAAAGTTCAGTCATATCCATATAAAATTCCAGCAACGCCAGTCCTTAGAGCGTTCAGACCAGTACTGTCCATCCCGAGACCATTTCGGCCAATAAAGCTGAGTAATGTCCATCCCGGAGGAGCAACATGGAGAAGAAATCCCAGAACTTCACATCCTTAGAGTGCCTGGATGAAGGACCGCAAGTGAGTGAAAATCTCGGACAACTGGTCACCGTCTCCTTCAACTCCGCAGGGCTGGGAGTGACACTGTCACCGTGAGGACATTACTTACCCAAGGACGACATTGGCTTTGACAGTCCTGCTCAATGAAGACAAATGGGCCAAAGGATTAAATGTTACCCAAAATAACCTGAGCCGTGAAACCTGGGTTCTCATTTAAAGTTGGATCTGAGGCACAATTCCAGCCAAATTTATTCCCAGCCCAAAAGAATTTGGAACTTCCCAAAAGTATTCCCATTAAGAAAGCCCAGTAATCCCATTTTCGGACAAGATAACCTAGCAATGCCCCTTAGGAGTGCCCTGGGACCAAAAAGGTCCAGCGATGTCCATCCCAAGATCTCTGGATCATGACAGCTCAATAATGTCATGAGTAGCTGTACCAAGAAGGTCCCTCACCAGACCAGGAAAGCCCAGTAATGCCCACTAAAGTCCAGGTATGCCAGTACCCACAGTACTGGTGCCAGGACAGTCCTGTTACAGCAATCCCAAGACCGTTTGCTCCAGGACAGTCTGGAATTGTCAGTTCCCTGGACCTCAGACTGCCAACAAGACAACACTGTACAAGGTGCCCACCTCTTACAGCTCCCACTGGTACTCGAGGGAGGTGCACTGGCACACTATGTAATGCTTGTTCCCAGAGTTTTCAGAGTAAGAAAGTCCAGCAAGGCCATTACATATACTGACAGCACCAGTACAGCCCGGTTGCAGCGAGTATTTACACCCGGAGAGTCCAGTAATGTCCCCCTTTAGAGCATTCAGAATCAGAAAGCCCGGACAGGCCTGTCCTAGCAGCACTCAGGAGTGGCAAAGCTACCACAGCAGGGGTCGAGAGTGACACTGTCGCCATGAGGCCGGTACCGTCTGGAAGAAGCCATTGGCTTTGAAGGGCCAGTTAAATGAAGACAAATGGGCTGAAAGAGCAAATGTTAGGTCAGCCCAGAACTTCTCCTGTCCCTTACCCAAAACGACGTTTTCTGGGGATAATGCATTACCGTATTAGCTGCACACGGTGCAGCAATCAGTGAAAAATGCCCTTGGTGCGCAGTCCATTCTGCCGCACGTCTCCGACTTTGCGTCTTTGAGAGCAGTGATCCGAGGACACGAATGCAATTTAGCATAAGCAGTCATGAAGGGCCGTGCGACAGACTCTCTGACTCTGATCCTCCGTTCTTCTTCCATCGCTCTGTCCTTCAACGGGACGACGCGCCAGAGGGAGACGCAGCGGCTCAGGGACAATCGTGCGTCCGAGCGTACGCAGGACACACACTCAAATGGTTGTCAAGGATGCACCGTAAGGACGGAACACAGGAATTGCACAACTGGAGGCTTTGCTGATCAGGTCCAGCACATATTCCACACAGACCCTGAGCACAGATAACACATACCACACGTGTTAGTTACAGCCCTCCTTAGATCCTGCCACCTGTGTTTGTTTGTGCACATGCAGCACACACGCAGCGTGATGGGGTATGGCGTGTGTGTGGAGGTCTCTTTGTCTGGAAGGGCAAAGGGCTGGTAATGACATTAAGGAGGATAATCGCCTTCAATAACTTTTAGCCCCTGAGAGCTAAACCAAGATCAATGTACAGCTTCCTGTGCGTCTCTGCGTGTGCGGAGGGCTATGTGTGTGCGGTGTAAGACATCGTTTGTGAATTACATTAACATATTCCGGTCTACAACGAACCCACAGAAGACCAGCACCAGCTTGTGGGTGTGCTGGAGATCCAGACAGGTGACACACTACAGCGAAACCTGAGAGTGGAGAAACATCCAGAGCGGACCTGCCGAACATTCCGGACAGCGTCCTGCATAATCCTGCAGTACAGCAGTCACCATCACGCCGCACTCTGTGGCATGTACGGAGGCGCTGAGCAGGACCGGTTGACCCCGGTTTTGGATCCGGATGATCTAAGGGCTTTTGAAGGTGGATTCATTACCGGAACAAGGACGGCCGGGGCTGCAGACACACAGACCGCTCACCTGGCTAGTATTCCCGTAACAGCGACTGAAGTGCCATTCCTATTAGGATCTGTGGTCACGACATCAGCACAGGGCCGTTTAACTAACTGAGGTCAAAGACACTTTATAACCCAGTGAAGTATGTAGGCGGATATCCATAAGGATCACATTCTGATATAACCCAGGACCTTCACACCATCCTCCTTTACAAGGTGGTGGGAGGAGTCTGTCCTGCACTCTGACCCTAGTCTTTCAGGCTTCCAGGGCCCTTTAAATGTATTTAGTGAAGCTAAGCTATGTAGGTTTATCAGGAGTGAAATTCTGAATATACACTTTGTTACAAACTGCTGTCCTACATTTTCAGAACACTACTGAACACATCTGGGAAGGATACAGATTACAGATTACCTAATTACAGTGTCACTTTAACCTAATCCAAAGGGTTACTACACTAATCTGATTACTTCCTCATTCCTTTGGGTTAGTCATCCTAAAATTCAGCTCCATAATTTCTTGTTTGTTTTGAAGTCGTTTTTCCAGCCAGCTTTATGAGCGTACCGGTGATGTATTGTCTGCTCTGTGCTTCTATTTGAAGTCAGGTAGGTGGAGAGGTGAAGACGTATGTATATATGTGGGAGTTGGTTATTTCAGCTGAAACCTGAACGCTGTCCTTCAGTACAGCACTGTTTACCTGCAGCATCATTGCGTATCTATCAGCTAGGATATCTACAGCTCATTAAAATGAAAACGTCCTACACTCGTTCCCTAATCCCCCTTAATCCTAATTCTTTATTACTCTAACCCTCAAACACTTCCCCAAACACTTATCAGAAAAGAGTGCAGTGTATGTGTATAGTGTGTGTGTGTGTGTAGTGTGACTGTGTATGTGTAGTGTGACTGTGTGTGTGTGTGCAGTGTGACTGTGTGTGTGTGTGTGTGTGTGTGTGTGTGTGTGTGTGTAGTATGACTGTGTATTTGTGAGTGTGTGTGAGTGTGTGTGTGTGTGTGTGTGGTGTGTGTGGTGTGTGAGTGTGTGTGTGCGTGTTGTCTGCAGTTGACGCTGTAGGTCCAGTCTGATATATTCACTATATTAGTTCTACAGGATCAATATTCTGCTGCTTTAACGGTCAGTGCGCCGGGCCTCAAATTGCTTTCAGGACAATTTGCCACCACAATAACTGGCCATTTATCAAATCACTTTTAGAGAGGCTGCGAGCTTCCACCACTCCCTCACTCTCTCTAGATCACTCTCTCTCCTCTCTATACCACTCTCTCCCTGCTCTCTAGATCACTCTCACTCCCTCTCCTCTCTAGATCACTCTCTCTCCTCTCTATACCACTCTCTCCATGCTCTCTAGATCACTCTCACTCCTCTCTAGATCACTCTCTCTCCTCCTTATACCACTCACTCCCTGCTCTCTAGATCACTCTCACTCTCTCTCCTCTCTAGATCACTCTCTCTCCTCTCTATACCACTCTCTCCCTGCTCTCTAGATCACTCTCTCCTCTCTACACCACTCATTCCCTGCTCTCTAGATCACTCTCTCTGTCTGTAGATCACTCACTCTTCTCACTATCTCTCTCTAGATCTCTCACTCTCCTCTCTATACCACTGATTCTCTCTAGATTACTCTCTCCCCTCACTATACCACTCACTCTCTCTAGATCAGTCTCTTCCTTCACTATACCACTCACTCTCTCTCTAACGATCACTCACTCTCCTTTCTAAACCACTCACTCTATCTCTCTTGATCACTCACTCTCTGCTCTATACCCACTCACACAGACACACACAAACACACACACACAGACACTCTCACAGACACTCCCTCGCACACTCACAGACACTCTCTCGCACACTCTCACAGACACTCTCCCGCACACTTTCTCTCACACACTCTCTCACACTCTCTCAGAGTCTAATCGATCGATACAGGCAGTAATATAGTGTATTTATTGGGGAGTGTGTTATTGTGCTCTAACTCATCTTTCTGTCCTGTCCTGGGAGCCGTACACACACTCTCTCTCACAAACACACACATGCACGCACACACTCACTGAGACAGAGAGAGTTTTAGATGTTATAGAAAAATCAAAGAGAATAAATAAATTATTAGGAGATAAAAATGAAACACACAGTGGAGATCAAACACAACATACCACACCTGAACATACAGCACAGTGAGAGAGAGAGAGAGGGGGGGGGGGGGATACAGAGAGAGAGGGAGAAAGGGAGGGAGGGAGAGAGAGGGAGAAAGGGAGGGAGGGAGGGAGAGAGAGAGAGGGAGGGAGAAAGGGTGGGATAGAGAGAGAGTGAGAGAGAGAATAGAAAAAAAGGAAAAAGAAGAGGAAAAGAGGAAAGAGATCTGAAAGACACAGTGGGAGAAAGAAAAAGACTTCATTAAACAAACAATAACGGAAGAGAAAGGAGAGAACAATAGAGGAAAGTGAGGAGTACAAGAAAGAAAGACAGGAGAAGTGGAAAGAGAACAGGAAGGGTAAGACAGAGACAGACGGAGAGAGAGAGAGAGAAAGAGAGAGATGAATAAGGCACAAGAGAAGACTGAAACAGGAGACAAGAGGAAATGTGATGTCAGGGAGAGATGGAGCGACGGGGAGGGAGGTGGGACGAGGGGAAAGAAAGAGAGGGAGAGCAATAGAGCGAGAGAGAGGGAAAGCGAGAGGGAGGAGAGCGAGAGTTTTTCTTCTCTGTAATTGAGTTAAGTGGTCGCTCTGGGCTGAAGACCAAGATCAGCAGCAGCTGTGCAGTGAGCACACAGTCTTCCACCTGTGTCCCTCCCTAAACCCCAAACCCCGCCCATTAATCTAAATTAACCAATTACATACCTCCAAATGACCGGCCCCAGCAGCACAGACAGAGTGAGGGAGAGGAGAATGGAGGGCTTCTAGTGCTCTTTGTGTGCGGTATCGGTTCAGCCTGCTGCAGTGTTAGTCTGTACACAGCTATATTCACAGTCCCACTCTTTAAAGGAGCGGTATGTAAGATGTTCAGTTTAAAACACCGCACAATTATAATCAATAATCAATAATCAGCAGTGCTCACAGTGTGTCAGAGACGTCAGAGATATTTACTGGGGTATGGAACGCTAACCGGCTAATCGGCTAGCCTCAGCCCCCACTGTCCCGTAATACCACTCGGTACCTGAAGAGGTGATAGCGAGTCACTGTAGCGCTGTAGGAGGGGAATCAGTCCAACATGAGAGAATGAGGAAGTAGCTCTGCTGCCCCGACGCCGTATTCTATCCTCTGATCACTCGTGGTGAAGAATAAATCTGACAGGTGGCATCACCTGACAAACAGACCCCAACCTCATAATCCAGAGGATCCAGTGAGAGTCGGAGCTGTGTCTGATCCACCCACACCAGCTCTACACACACTAACACACCACCACCACGTCAGTGTCACTACAGTGCTGAGAATGATCCACACACGTAGTACCTGCTCTGTGGTGGTCCTGTGGGGGTCCTGACCACTGAAGAACAGGGTGTACAGAGAAACAGACGGACTACAGTCTGGAACTGTACGACTACAGTGTCCTACATGGTCAGTGTATTGGGCCACCTGTACCTGAAGCTACTGTGTTGATGGCTCCCTCCTGGCCGATGATGTGCTCCTTCAGCCGGCGCTCCAGAGGAAACCTTCTCCTCTCCTCCGCCTCCCTCTTCTTCTGCTCCTCCACAAACTGAACACAGACAGGGAGAGAGGACAGAGCACATGTAAAGACCAGGCATAAACCCAGCAGGCTTCAGGCTTTAAACTGTGTTCAACATTCCACATATCAGACACGTGACGGAGTACCAACCGAACCCACCACAGACAGTTTCGAGGTGTATTTGTTAAGGGCTAAGCAGCAGGTTTGCTAATGCTAGTAAACACAGGACTCATTTAATGAAATCAATGAATCAATCCAGTTCAGCCAGTGGGGGCCCTCGGGCCCCTCAGAAAAGGCCTATCGACTTCTGCTCAGTAAAATTAGCGAAATACATCTCTATAATCTTTCACTCATACCCACCCGTATTTAAGCCAGCATTAAGGGAGAACTGGTGGTCGTGCTCTTGGGCTCCCTCTACTGGTGTGGAGAGTACGTTTTACACCACTGTAGTAGTAAGAGGTCGTGCTCTGAGCCCCTCGCGTTCAACTCTGTTCACTTGACTGCATCACACAGGAAAACGGATGCTACAGGTTACATCCCCTGTGGATTCTGGATGTTCCACTCCGTAGCAACCATATGCCTTCATGACGTGCATGCATGCAAAAGGGGAGTCGGAATTCCGCTGGAACACCAGTGGACTTACAAGGTGGAGGGACATTACAGGGTTTCCAGGAGCTTCAAACCTTCAGGGCTTATTTGTGGAGAGATGGACACAGACTGACCACACGGTCTGACGTGGCCTGAATTACACGAGTCCTGTTTTCTCTTCTATGGGGTTTAGTGGAAGCTCCTGATATCATTATCTGACTTCCTCCTTCTTCATGCACGTGGGTTATTTCTCTAGGCTTAGAGGTGTGGAACACCTTCACCAGACATCTCAGACACATGTGGAAGCTGAGGTGGGTTTAGGCAGCTGCTGGTGTCAGTGCTGGTGCTGGTTGAAGGATGGAGGAGTTATAGAGGCAGCAGGAGGATGAAAGTAAAGAGTGGGCAAATTAAATACTGAGAGACGTGATATTATCTGCTTTTTGAGTCTGAAAAATAAACAAACAAACAAATAAACAAATAAATAAACAAATAAATGTAAAAGTTATTTTAGGAAACGCTGCTGAGGCTCAGGTCAGGCTTTCAGTCTGAGCACCCACTCAAACCATGTAGACCAACACACATTTCAGTCTCTCTCTCTCTCTCTCTCTCTCTCTCTCTCTCTCTCTCTCTCTCTCTCTCTCTCTCTCTCTCTCTCTCTCTCTCTCTCTCTCTCCCCCCGACCCCCCCACTCTCTCTCTCTCTCTCTCTCTCTCTCTCCCCCCCCACTCTCTCTCCCTCTCTCTTGTCCTCTCTTTTTCCCTCTCTCTGTCTCTCTGACTCTCTCTCTCTCTCTGTCTCTCTCTCCCTCTCTCTTTCTTGTCCTCTCTTTTTCCCTCTCTCTATCTCTCTTCCTCTCCCTCTCTGTCTCTCTCCCTCTGTCTCTCTTTCCCCCCTCTCTCTCTCTGGGTCTCAGGCGATGTGCTTCTCATTTAGTGATTAAACATAATCCATCTCTCTCTCTCTCACTCATTCCCTCAATATCCAGCTATCCATCCATCCCCACTCGCGCTTCATTTCAGGCAATAATGGCACTGCCCCAGAGCACACCGTCGAGTCAGTGGACACATTAGAGTCCCTTCAACCTGCGCTGGACCACCACCATCATCCTTCTAACCTGGAGACCCCAAATCTCTCCTTTCTTTCCTTTCTCGCTCTCCTCTCCGCTCTCCCTGTCCTCCTAACAGACGAGTGAATCCCTGACCTCACAAAAGATTTCATTCCATCACAGACAAATGATTCAGTGGACCTCAGAATCGGGAATTTCACAGTGAGTTCATTCCGATTCCACCTGATCATGATTCCTAATGACATGAGCTTAAATTTCATCTACATTCAATTTGCTTCTATTCAGTTATGAATCTATACGAAATTAGATCCACCATGGAATCTCAAATATCGCCCAAATTGGATTAGTTTAGAAATCGATTCAAAGATTCAGATTTTAGCAGAACTCAGTATTCATTTCATTTGATTCAGTTCAATTCAAATTCAATATCAGATTCCACTCACATTCAAAATCAAATGAACCTGATTATGATTCCTTAGGAAACAATTACACAAACCTGGAACTCTTCATATATATATATATATTCTATATTATTTCTATATATATATGTATTATAAGAAGAAGCAGTGACTCTTCAGGGTCTACGCTCCGCCAGCTTAAAGCTGCCACAGACTCGAACACTGTATGTAGACTGTGTATTGAGGTGTAATGAGGAGAGTCTAGTACCTAGAACCCACATACCGTGAACCTCAAACACTGGTGTTCCTCCTTCAAATACAAATCCTGCATTTCCAAACGAGGATGGGAAAACGGGCCGATTCCCAAATCCTAAACTGTTACGGAACAGACTCATTAATATTCACACCCCCAACATTTACATACAACCACAACAGAGCTACAGAACCAACATGGTGGACGATGTGGAGAGATCCAGTGTTCCAGGCAAAAAGTAATTCCCAAAACAAGTTAAAGAACAGGAACTTCAGCTCCCACATCTAACCCATGCTGTGTGATTGTATCCGTGCGTGCCGGTTGAAGCAGGTCATCTTACACTGAGAGTTCCATAGTGAGGACCAACTTTAATCTACTGTGTGTTGATGTCCAGATGGAAATCCAGTAGCTAGTACAGGGAAGCATTAGCTACTAGCATTAGCTCCAAGTAACTAGCATCGCTAACTAAATAATATGAGGGCGGAGCTTATTTACACAGAGGCTCATTTTATTTAGTCGTTTGCCACATGGTGCTTCTGTGTGATCATCAGGGGTGGGGTCTCGCTGTAAACCAGCCAATCAGAGCAGAGCTCATCTAATTCCAAGTCAAGAAAAAACTGAATGAATGAGATTTATGGAGCCTGTAAGAAGCCAGACTGTGTAGAACGTCCAGTTATGGCACCTTTATGACAGTATCCCTGGATCAGTCCTGATCCCTCCTAGCTGAATCAGATCAGGACGCCAACACTGAAAGGTCATACTTCACTTCATATAACCCTCCAGCCTCCTCTAGCCTTCACTAGCAATCACATGTAACAGACAACACAGGGTGTGGATGCCTCAGGTCAGCGAGAGTGACACGGGGTCACCAGGTAGGCCTCTGCTGCTCCTGAAGCTAACAGGATTACCACGCATTAGAGCATTAATCCAGGCTAATCTGGATTAAGATATTTAGCCCTCACTTAGGGGGCCTAAGGATACAGTTAACCCTCTCTAAGCGCTACTCTGGTGTAGTTACAGTAATAAACACCAGACATTCCATTAACTAAACAGACGACACCACCGAAACACAACCCAGAGAAGAGGGGTCATGGACTGGCAGCGCTGGGCAAAGTATTCAATCCATGTCGTTGAGTTAAGGGACTACTCCCCACTGGTCTGTTCTGGGGATAATCTGGCTGCCTCTGCTCAGATTACATTTGCTGACTTCACCAAGTGAAGATCCTCTACAGGAAACACACTTACACATACGGGCCACCATGTTTGCTAACCCTACATGCCAGACGTCTCGGTATGGAGCTGTAGAGGTTCCTAATGGTGTCCTGTAATAACCCATCCCATGCAGCTTGAAGATCCTCACACAGTTCCTGCAGATGGTGCGGTAGGGGTGGAGGTGGAGTGACACCAGGCGGCCTTCTGGATGTGTGCTGACCACGGTGCCTCCACACACGGATTCGTTGGTTGCCTCCACCAAGACTAAAGCGGGACTCGTCACTGAAGATGACCCGCTGCCATTCTGAGTCACTCCGTGACAGTCTGGTACAACACCACTGCAGTCTTTGGTGACGGTGACGTGGTGTTAAGGACAGTCGTGGTAACAGTCGGTGACATGCAGTCCGGTGCAGCCGTCTGCCAATGGTGCTGCACGAACAGGATGACGCATGGAGGACATCACTGCTCGCTGGATGTCTGTAATGGTGGCTGCTGGGTCAGTCACTCTGGGTGCAGCTATGTTTCTGATGCTGAGTGTATTCAGTGCTGCAGTACGTGATGTTCTCTCTGTGTTACTGTTTGTACACATGTATGTATGTACGTATGATGAAGGACCAGAAGAAATGACCCAGAATGGCCTGTACAGATGTCTTGTTTTCACTGACTGTCATTAAGAATGACGTATGCTTGTTTGTTCCTGTTCCAACACACAACCACATCCACACCCCACCTTGCTCTCCCACTCCTTCAGCACTGTCTGCATCTCTCCTTCTCTGGCGTAGGCCTGCGGAGTGTGTCCCAGCTCGTTCATCTGCAAGGGGTTGGCACCTGCACACAGCGAAAGACCAGAGGTCAAAGGTTAACATCGAGGTTGCAGGTCAAGCTGTTGGTCCAGTTAGGGGGTCACTTTGTTAAGGTACCCCCTAAAAGAGTGCAGAGGGAGGAAAACACGAGTATGGATCCTACATGCAGGGGGCTTCAGGACAAAGAGCTAAGAGGCGTCCGGAGATCTATCTGCATACAAGTGTGACTCATTACGTGTGTGTGTGTGTGTGTGTGTGTGTGTGTGTGTGTGTGTATATATGCATGTGTATATATGCATGTGTGTGTGTGTGTATATATGTGTGTGTGTGTGTGTGTGTGTGTGTGTGTATATATATGTGTCTGTGTTTGTGTGTGTGTATATATACACACACACACAGACACATACACACACACACACACACACATATATATATGTGTGTGTGTGTGTGTATATATGCTTGTGCATGTATGTTTGTGTGTATATGTCTGTGTGTGTGTGTATATATGTGTCTGTGTGTGCGTTTGTGTTTGTGTGTATATATGTCTGTGTATGTGTGTATATATATGTGTCTGTGTGTGTGTGTGTGTGTGTGTGAGAGTGAATATATATATATGTGTGTGTGTGTGTGTGTGTGTATATATATATATGCATGTGCATGTGTGTACTGTATATATGTGTCTGTGTGTATATGGTGTGTGTATATATGCATGTGGGTGTGTATTTGTGTGTATATATGTATGTGTGTATATATGTATATATATATATATGTGTGTGTCTGTGTGTCTGTGTGTGTGTGTGTGTGTGTGTGTGTGTACGCTCCACAAATCTGCATAATTAAAGAAGTAATAAATTATATAAAATTAAACAAAGTTAACGAGAGCAAAGGTTCTAAACCTCCAGTGAACCTACACGTGTCTTCAGAGTGTTGTGTGGAATGTTGATGATGGAAAATCTGGAAGACCTGGTACTAATACAATTCTCGGGGGACAATATTACCTCACAGTGGCCTGCAGCATGTATCCCTTAGAGGGGACGTCTGGTTACCATCACCACCACTGTGGTATAAATAATTATTCATTTCATCTACAGTTAAAAATACCACATCAGTCTAAAGAGCTTTACTCCACTGTACATAAGCTGCAGCAGTTAGTCTGCGTGTGTCTGTACGTGTGTGTCCGAAGGAACCCAAAGCCCCCCGCTGATCAACTGCTTATTCAGCGAAACGGGCTGACAGTCCTGCTGGCCCGGCTATTGTCCTGCCATTACAGCAAGCTGACACATTGTGTGTGAGCTAGCGGGTGGCCAGTAAAGACATGGTGACCAGAGCGATGGTTACCGTGGTGTCAACAGGCATTTCCATTCTGTCACACTGACCTGCCCTGCCTGTCAGAGACACACGTGTCGATACAGCAAAACACATAAAAGCCTACACACACTGTAGACCCGATAACAGATACGCACCCTGGAACCCTCAGAACCTCCGCGGACCTGGAGACCTCTGAGGAGTCATTAATGCAGGTCTCTCTGTGGAGGACCTCCCCATGGGCCCAGATTGGTCAGCTCAGCAACACTGTTCTGAATGATCAACCACCAGTGCAACATTTGACAAGCTACTCGATCCACCTTCACAAGCCAGACTGGAGCAGAGTGGTTTCAGAGTGGTCAGTTTGGACTGGTGGAGACCTCTCTGTGTGGTCTGTAAGGGTGTGCCGGGTTTGCTGGTAGGCGGGCAGTAAGGCCTGGGTTACGAGATGACATCACCTTGTAACAGAGAAAAGGTTTGGAATTCCTACAAGACGTTTCAGGCAGCTGGGAAAAGTGTTTTTTCTATGGGACAGAGATTCATCCTCCGGTGTGTACTTTAAGCTCTAGAACCTCGCAGAACATTACCATGCACAAACAGATCCATAACACACTAAAGGAAGGAGGAAAACCGAAAGAGCATGATAGATCTCCTGTGTGTCTGTTAACTGTAAATAAACACACAGCCCTTATGGCACTCTGTAGGCCTGGAAACACCCGACACAGAGCCATGTCAACACAGCAGAACCGGATAAATCTGTCCACCTCTGAACTGGGAGACACATTAGCCCTCGATGTGGGTCAGAAAGCGAGCAAGCCCCTTCTGTTAACCAAGAATCAAATCACTGGCCTGGCTAAAGAGGGCCGCTAGCTGTTAGCGCTAGCAGACCGGCGCTCTCCGGCTAATCGCTGGCATTATTGATAAAACTCTAAACGCGTCCGAACGAAACATCCCGATCGATACGGAGCGGACATAAAAAAGGCAAAGTAATAAAGAAGCGACGGCGCCCTGTCGTCCCTTTACACCTTCCCTCGCTCCTCGCTCGCCAGCCTGCTCGCTCGCTCGCCCTCACAGATAATAAATAGCATCATTTAGAGCTCTAATATCACACACAGCACCCTCTGGGCTCCGAGCGTTAAAGAGAAGCAATACTAATGATTAGCTAACCCTGCGAGAGACACCCCCATACAGGCACACTGAGGGCTTCACGGGAGAACACGGAGCCGGCCACTAAAACAATTAGCCGTATTTACCGTACACGCTAACGCATAACGCAGCCTCTGTCTGCTTCTCTCTCTACTGCACTCTGTATGTCTCTCTATCTCCCTGCAGCTGGCAGGATGTGCTGGAGACTAGTGGGGGGGTGACCCTCAAGGGGCAGGGGTCAGGTGTCATGGCTTAGATGATTAGTCACCTCCCATGGCCTGGAGCCTCTTTCCGAACCCACCAAAGCCAGAGGGCCAGGGGGGGTGGGGGGTTTGGGGGTGCTAAGCCAGCAATAAGCATAGCAGGAATCAGAATATTAGCATGCATATAACACTGATGATACAACACACGGACCACCATGGCTGCACACTGACACAGCCAAGACACCAAGTCCTATAGAGTGGTTTGATGTGGTTCTAGATAAGGAGACAGACGTCCCCCTCTAAAAGCTCCCTCACAGAACGTTCCTACATGAGGTGGTTATGAATACGCTGCCTGATGTCTAAGACACTGTTTATGATAGTGTGGAGAAGAGCTCAGCCTTAAACTCCATTCATGGTGGAGGGATACATGCTGCAGGGCGCTGTGAGGTCAAATAGTCCCCCGAAGAAACTTAGTACTTCCAGGTTTTCCATCATCGACATTCCATTTAAACAGATATCAGATTCCATATAATCAAACCCGCTCTCCATCACTCTGTTTACACCTCACACCAAACCTTCTTTCTCCATCCTCAGGTGCTATAGCGCCCCCTAGTTGAAGCTGCCGCTTCAGTGTAACAGTGTGAGAGTCTCTCTACAGTGTGTGGTGTGTCTGTTCTGGGCTACTGTAGAAACATGGTGATGGTAGTCTCTGCTGAAGATGCTCCTATGTACACATGATTATCTAGATCATTCTAGATTCATTTCATTCATTTGTGGCATTTAGCTGACGCTCTTATCCAGAGCGACTTACAAAGGTATTCATATTACAGGTGGGCCAATGTAGTGTTAGGAGTCTTGACTCTTATTGGTGTAGCACAGCGTAGTTACCCAGACCGGGATTTGAACCCCAGTCTCCCACATGTGGTGGTGGTTCCCGGCGTTATCCGCTGAGCTACACCAACCAGTTATGGTTATCTAGATAACCATAACACACAGCCATTTGTAGTTACAGGTAATTATACACTAATGAGGACACAGTTCCAGATATTACTCCATTTCTGATTATAGATCCCCTCTAAATTGTACACACTGATTATTGATTACACAGATTATGTGGATGTATGACTCGGATGTGGATGTATCTACGGTGTAAAAACAGTCCAGGATTTCGGAATGCTGCTGCTGCGTTTTTTAGCTGTGTGGCTGTGTATACGTAATATCTGGACGGACTAACGTTTTAAATATTGGTGGGGACGTGTTTACCCTGGTCCTAATACCCTGGCGTGCCGGACGGGTGACTAGAAGACCCTCCAGGAGTGCAGTGATAAATGGGGGGCCGAGGCAGATGCTCATGTCCGGTCGCTCATAGGGGAAATAAGGTGCCTGACCAGCCCTGCGGTCAAACCCTTAGTGTGTGTGTGTCTGTGTGTGTGTGTGTGTGTGTGTGTGTGTGTGTGTGTGTTTGTGTGTGTGTAAGAGAGAGATTGGAGAGTTTGCAGGTATGACAGGAAGCTATTTCTCATGTTTATTAAAGTGGCTCTAAATGACAGCAGAACGACTCCAAACCAGGAGGAACAAAAAATCTCCCCAACTCCAATCATCCCACTACACGGGGCCGGAGAACCATAGCGGAACACCGCAACTCCTGAACTTCTAAATACATTGGGTTACAGATTAACACCTGCTGAGCTGTGGAGGAGAACCACTGACAGGAACTATGATTTTAAACAACCACGTTCATGAGAATATGAGTAAGAGCTAGTGAGAGGAACCAAGATTCAGAAAGAGAACCACCAGAAAGTGACCCACCTTAAAGAATGAGGAAACGAGGAACGAACCACCGAGAGGGAACCAGGACTCAGAAAGAGAACCCCCTAGCATGACGACCACTCAGAAAGAGACCCACCTTAAAGCATGAGGAATGACCACTGAGAGGAACCAAGACTCAGAAAGGGAACCCCCTTAAAGCGCGAGGAACGACCACCGAGAGGAACCAAGACTCAGAAAGAGAACCCCCTTAAAGCATGAAGAACGACCACTGAGAGGAACCAAGACACAGAAAGAGAACCCCCTTAAACCATGAGGAATGACCACTGAGAGGAACCAAGGCTCAGAAAGAGAACCCCCTTAAAGCATGAGGAACGACCACTGAGCGGAACCAAGACTCAGAAAGAGAACCCCCGTAAAGCGCGAGGAACGACCACTGAGCGCAACCAAGACACAGAAAGAGAACCCCCTTAAAGCATGAGGAACGACCACTGAGAGGAACCAAGACACAGAAAGAGAACCCCCTTAAAGCATGAGGAACGACCACTGAGAGGAACCAAGACACAGAAACCACTGAGAACTCCTCAGAAAGCGTGAAAGGAACGACCACTGAGAGGAACCAAGACTCAGAAAGAGAACCCCCTTAAAGCGTGAGGAACGACCACTGAGAGGAAACAAGGCTCAGAAAGAGAACCCCCTTAAAGCGCGATGAATGACCACTGAGAGGAACCAAGACTCAGAAAAAGAACCCCCTTAAAGCGTGAGGAACGACCACTGAGAGGAACCAAGACACAGAAAGAGAACCCCCTTAAACCATGAGGAACGACCACTGAGAGGAACCAAGACTCAGAAAGAGAACCCCCTTAAAGCGTGAGGAACGACCACTGAGAGAGGAAGCGTCCTTGAGGACCAAGGACACAAGAAAAAGAGAACTCCCTTAAAGTGTGAGCAACGACCACTGAGAGGAACCAAGACACAGAAAGAGAACCCCCTTAAAGCGTGAGGAACGACCACTGAGAGGAACCAAGACTCAGAAAGAGAACCCCCTTAAAGCGTGAGGAACGACCACTGAGAGGAACCAAGACTCAGAAAGAGAACCCCCTTAAAGCGTGAGGAACGACCACTGAGAGGAACCAAGACACAGAAAGAGAACCCCCTTAAAGCGTGAGGAACGACCACTGAGAGGAACCAAGACACAGAAAGAGAACCCCCTTAAAGCGTGAGGAACGACCACTGAGAGGAACCAAGACTCTTAAGAGAAAGTTCCTAAGACCCTAAAGAAGAACCTTGGGCACTGCGAAGGACGTCACCCCTCCGCCTGATGTTTCCTGACACCTGACGCTGCTCTGTCTGGCGGGGTGTGGCCATGTGCCACAGAGGCTTCTGGGTAATGGGGTCCCTGAGTGGGTAATCAGATTGGCTGTATTAAAAAGCTCTTTATGTTTGCTGCGAGTTCTCCTGTGTTATTTGAAGTGCGTCTGGTCGCTCCATCTCTGGATTTCTAGACAGTGTTGACACTTAAAGTGTGCTCCCGTTGTTCCTTCATCCTTTTTTCCAGACTCTCTCCGGCAGCACATTTGCATATCCGAACAGTATGTTCCCAGCGTCCCGACGCCTGTATGGAAATTAAATTACACAGTATACCGGAGTGCAGTATGGAATGGTGACTGATCCGCGGGGTGTGCTGTGTGCGCACTAAATCTGGTTACCTTCAGACTTTCAACTGGAACCAAACTGGAACACGACCGCATGAACACAGTCACTGAAAGTTCATGTGCAGATTTGGGATGTATGGATGTACTGGCACGATTAGCGTATCAGCTGGTTATACACAGAGCACTGCTCCTGCAGGCGTGATATGGCGCCGCTGGTGGACCAGAACTCTTGGGTGGCGCTGCTTGGTTTTAAGGTGGCCTGAGGCTTTAGTGTAGCCAGACCACCAGTTAACCAGTTATTCAACACACCTAGGACATGGGTTGCTTCTGATTGGCCAAACTGGCCGATCTACAGGTGATTCCCCAGGTCCATGTGACTGGGTTCAATTTTCTCCTGGGGGTCATTTCTGTGTGGAGATTTCACTGTGTCTGTGTGGATTTCCTCCAGGTGATCCGGTCAGCTCCACACAAGCCTGAGATCACTACAGTGCCGAGCGTGAGCTGGAGTGGTGTAAAGCACCACTGGACCCTGGAACTCTGAAAGTCTATGGCTGCACTGAACTATATGTTGATCCTGGTGGCTGATCTGTTTCCTCTGGGCTGTGCAGGCCTATAATGACCGTCAGCTGGTTCCTCAAAACAGTACAAGACAGGAAAACACAGAAAGAGAGAGAGAGAGAGAGAGAGAGAGAAAAGAGACAGAGAGAGAGAGAGAGAGAGAGAGAGAGAGAGACAGAGAGAGAGAGAGAGAGAGAGAGAGAGAGAGAGAGAGAGAGAGAGAGAGAGAGAGAGAGAGAAAGAGAGAGAGAAGAGACAGAGAGAGAGAGAGAGAGAGACAGAAAGACAGAAGGAGAGAGAGAGAGAGAGAGACAGAGAGAGAGAGAGAGAGAGAGAGAATCCATATCTGACTCATTCCTACATATAACACATCTATAACACATCAGTACTCCCCCATCACACCTCCTGACACCCTCTGGCTGAGGGTCAAGCCACCTGCAGTTCATGCAGTCCAGGGGTGAAAGGTCAGCCTGATCTGAACTGCCCCGGGGAAGCTGGGCAGCTTGTTTAAGGGTGTGAGCTACGTGATGAAGCCGGGGAGGGAAGCATATTCATATCGTCGCTGTCCAATGAAAAACATGTATCCATTTCTGTTGATTTTTACTTTTATGTCTTGTTTGATCACATGAGCTGCTTTTTACACTGTGTGGGAATTTCAGGAAGAATGGACCAACAGAAATAGCCCCAAACTGCTTGGAAAGACGTCTGGTTCCATTGACTTCTATTCAAATTAAATGAGGTTTTGAGCCTCTCCTGTAAAGTTGCCATTTTGGAGATACTTGTTTTTCTTTGGACAGCAACAATATGTAGATACGGTTCTGTACTGATCCAGACCCACGGCCTTCCTCTGGACAATCTTCCGCCTGCTTTCATTAGCCAAGAACAACATAGGCTAACATTCTGCTAGTGTTAAGCAGCTGTGTTAGACTCCCTGAGATCTTCAGCAGGGTTGGTACATTCGGATTTGGTTTGGTTAGTTACAAACACTAGGAACATTCAGGTGTTCCCAAACTGTCCAATCAGTCCCTTTGGTCAGTGGTCGGTGTTTGGTCAGATCATGGTCTGTGTTTGATCGGTGTTTGGTCAGATCATGGTCAGTGTTGGGTCAGATTATGGTCAGTGTTGTGTCAGTGTTTGGTCAGATCATGGTCAGTGTTTGATTAGTGTTTTGTCAGATCATGGTGGGTGTTTGGTCAGATCATGGTCAGTGTTTGGTCAGATCATGGTCAGTTTTCGGTCAGATCATGGTTGGTGTTTGGTCAGATCATGGTCAGTGTTTGGTCAGATCATGGTCAGTGTTTGGTCAGATCATGGTCAGTGTTTGGTCAGATCATGGTCAGTGTTGGGTCAGATCATGATCAGTGTTTGGTCAGATCATGGTCAGTGTTTGGTCAGATCATGGTCAGTGTTTGGTCAGATCATGGTCGGTGTTTGGTCAGATCATGGTCAGTGTTGGGTCAGATCATGATCTGTGTTTGGTCAGATCATGGTCGGTGTTTGGTCAGATCATGGTCAGTGTTTGGTCTATTTCTGCTTATGTCTGTTTGGCAAGAGGACAGTGAATGTTCAGTCATATAATAACCAGATTTCAGTCGCGTTGTGGTCAGTGTTCAGTCTGTGTTGAAGTCGAGAGTTTAGTCGGCTTGTGGCCAGACTGTGGTCAGCTTGTGGTACGAGTGTGATCAGAATGGGTCTCACCTGCTTCCAGCAGCATGCGGACGGTGCGGAGGTCATCAGCCAGAACTGCATAATGCAGCGGAGTACAGCCACGAAAACTCGCACGACTACTGAGTCTACTGCTGAACTCATCCTCCCTACTGACCAGAACTGGGAGAGAGAGGAAGGAAGGGTGATGAGGACGAGAGAGAGGGAGAGAGAGAGGGAAAGGAAGAGAGGGTGGGAGGGAAATAAATTAGGAATCATGCAATCTGGAAAGAAATCCACAAAATAGACATTCCAATTAAATTCTGTTGACGAATGTGTGATGGTGGGATTGCGCACAGTGCACTATATGGAAGTGAGGTATAGGGTCTACTCAGTAAACTTGACTACAGAAGATGGGACAAGCATCCCACTGAGTCTCAGCATGGGGAATTCAGCAAAACGAAAAAACAGCGTTTGGACTGTTTGGGGTGAGTTAAGGGAGTGTTTGGACTGTTTGGGGTGAGTTAAGGGAGTGTTTGGACTGTGTTTGGGGTGAGTTAAGGCAGCGTTTGGACTGTGTTTGGGGTGAGTTAAGGCAGCGTTTGGACTGTGATTGGGGTGAGGTAAGGCAGCGTTTGGACTGTGTTTGGGGTGAGTTAAGGGAGCGTTTGGACTGTGTTTGGGGTGAGTTAAGGCAGCGTTTGGACTGTGTTTGGGGTGAGTTAAGGCAGCGTTTGGACTGTGTTTGGGGTGAGTTAAGGCAGCGTTTGGACTGTGATTGGGGTGAGGTAAGGCAGCGTTTGGACTGTGTTTGGGGTGAGTTAAGTCAGCGTTTGGACTGTGTTTGGGGTGAGTTAAGGCAGCGTTTGGACTGTGTTTGGGGTGAGTTAAGGCAGCGTTTGGACTGTGTTTGGGGTGAGTTAAGGCAGCGTTTGGACTGTGTTTGGGGTGAGTTAAGGCAGCGTTTGGACTGTGTTTGGGGTGAGTTAAGGCAGCGTTTGGACTGTGTTTGGGGTGAGTTAAGGCAGCGTTTGGACTGTTTTTGGGGTGAGTTAAGGCAGCGTTTGGACTGTGTTTTGTGTGACTGTTGAGTAAGGGAGCGTTTGGACTGTGTTTGGGGTGAGTTAAGGGAGCGTTTTGGACTGTGTTTGGGGTGAGTTAAGGGAGCGTTTGGGACTGTGTTTTTGGGGTGAGTTAAGGGAGCGTTTGGACTGTGTTTGGGGTGAGTTAAGGCAGAGTTTGGACTGTGTTTGGGGTGAGTTTAGGCAGAGTTTGGACTGTTTTTGGGGTGAGTTAAGGCTTCGTTTGGAATGTGTTTGGGGTGAGTTAAGGGAGTGTTTGGACTGTGTTTGGGGTTAGTTAAGGGAGCGTTTGGACTGTGTTTGGGGGTGAGTTAAGGCAGCGTTTGGACTGTGTTTGGGGTGAGTTAAGGCAGCGTTTGGACTGTGTTTGGGGTGAGTTAAGGCAGCGTTTGGACTGTGTTTGGGGTGAGTTAAGGCAGCGTTTGGACTGTGTTTGGGGTGAGTTAAGGCAGCGTTTGGACTGTGTTTGGGGTGAGTTAAGGGAGCGTTTGGACTGTGTTTGGGGTGAGTTAAGGGAGCGTTTGGACTGTGTTTGGGGTGAGTTAAGGGAGCGTTTGGACTGTGTTTGGGGTGAGTTAAGGCAGCGTTTGGACTGTGTTTGGGGTGAGTTAAGGCAGCGTTTGGACTGTGTTTGGGGTGAGTTAAGGCAGCGTTTGGACTGTGTTTGGGGTGAGTTAAGGGAGCGTTTGGACTGTGTTTGGGGTGAGTTAAGGGAGCGTTTGGACTGTGTTTGGGGTGAGTTAAGGGAGCGTTTGGACTGTGTTTGGGGTGAGTTAAGGGAGCGTTTGGACTGTGTTTGGGGTGAGTTAAGGGAGGGGGGGGGAAAGAAAAAAAAAAAAAAAAAAAGGGGGGGGCAGCGTTTGGACTGTGTTTTGGGGCGTAAGTGTTTTGGGTGAGTTAGTGTTTGGACTGTGTTTGGGGTGAGTTTAGTCAGTGTTTGGACTGTGTTTGGGGTGAGTTAAGGCAGCGTTTGGACTGTGTTTGGGGTGAGTTAAGGGAGCGTTTGGACTGTGTTTGGGGTGAGTTAAGGCAGCGTTTGGACTGTGTTTGGGGTGAGTTAAGGCAGCGTTTGGACTGTGTTTGGGGTGAGTTAAGGGAGCGTTTGGACTGTGTTTGGGGTGAGTTAAGGCAGCGTTTGGACTGTGTTTGGGGTGAGTTAAGGCAGCGTTTGGACTGTGTTTGGGGTGAGTTAAGGGAGCGTTTGGACTGTGTTTGGGGTGAGTTAAGGCAGCGTTTGGACTGTGTTTGGGGTGAGTTAAGGCAGCGTTTGGACTGTGTTTGGGGTGAGTTAAGGCAGCGTTTGGACTGTGTTTGGGGTGAGTTAAGGGAGCGTTTGGACTGTGTTTGGGGTGAGTTAAGGGAGCGTTTGGACTGTGTTTGGGGTGAGTTAAGGCAGCGTTTGGACTGTGTTTGGCGGTGAGTTAAGGCAGCGTTTGGACTGTGTTTGGGGTGATTTTCGGGAGCGTTTGGACTGTGTTTGGGGTGAGTTAAGGCAGCGTTTGGACTGTATTTGGGGTGAGTTAAGGCAGCGTTTGTTTGGGTGACGTTTGGACTGTTTGGGGGGTGAGTTAAGGAGCGTTTGGACTGAGTTTGGGGTGAGTTAAGGCAGCGTTTGGACTGTGTTTGGGGTGAGTTAAGGCAGCGTTTGGACTGTGTTTGGGGTGAGTTAAGGCAGCGTTTGGACTGTATTTGGGGTGAGTTAAGGCAGCGTTTGGACTGTGTTTGGGGTGAGTTAAGGGAGTGTTTGGACTGTATTTGGGGTGAGTTAAGGCAGCGTTTGGACTGTGTTTGGGGTGAGTTAAGGGAGTGTTTGGACTGTGTTTGGGGTGAGTTTAGTCAGTGTTTGGACTGTGTTTGGGGTGAGTTTAGTCAGTGTTTTGGCGCCTGAGTCAGTCTTTGGTCAGATATAAGTCATTCTCTTCTCCTCCTTCCCTTCATGTCTGCTTCCCTGCTTTTACCCCCTCTCTCTTTCTCTCTCACTCTCTCTCTCTTCCTCTCTCTCTCTCTCTCTCTCTCTCTCTCTCTCTCTCTCTCTCTCTCTCCTCCCTCTCTCTCTTTCTCCCCTCCCTCTCTCTCTCCCTCTCTGCTGTCAGGCTGGTCGTCATTGGTAACTAATGTCTGAGAGCCGGATAATCACAGCTAACTCAATAAAGCGTCAGAGAGAGAGGAGCATACCATCCATCACACACACACACACGCGCACACACACACACACACACACACACACACGTCCAACCACAGAAGTCACTTCACAGGAACACACACACACACACACACACAGAGGAAGAAACATGTATACACACACGCACACTCGCCCATCCATCATGGTGCATCTGGGGAAGCCTCCTCCCAGACGGCCCAAAAAACTGCCAACAATACAAATGTGTGTAATATACATATCATATATAAATATGTCTCCTACTGCTCTGTGTGTGTGAGTGTGAGTGTGTCTGAGCGTCTGTGTGTGTCTGTGTGTGTGTTTGGGTGTCTGTGTTTGTGTGTTTGTGTGTCTGTGTGTGTGATTTCTGTTTTTTATGAAGAATAATAAAAATAACGTGCTGAAATGGAGCGATTACACATATGCAAATAAGTTGTGCATGTTTGGATATTCTGTAATAATACTGTCCCTCAGTAAATTGATATTTGTAATAACACCCACACATACTTATACGTACTCCCCAAGAAAGAGAGAGGGAGAGAGAGACAGACAGACAGACAGACAGACAGAGAGAGAGAGAGAGAGAGAGAGAGAGAGAGAGAGAGAGAGAGAGAGAGAGAGAGAGAGAGAGAGAGAGAGAGAGAGAGAGAGACAGACAGAGACAGACAGAGAGAGAGAGAGAGAGACAGAGACAGAGAGAGACAGAGAGAGACAGAGAGAGAGAGAGAGAGAGAGAGAGGATTAGTCTTATTATAAAAGGGAGCTCCTTTATGGAAAGAGAGTTCAGAAACAGAGAGATAGACACAGAGAGAGACACAACAGAGACACGACGAGGATGAGACGAAACACTCAGAGAGAGACACAACACATGGGAGAGACACAGACACGCACACACTCACACTCACAGAGACACAGACACACACACCGACACACATACACTCTCACAGACTCACAGAGACACACCGACACACACACACACTCACAGACACGCACACACTCACAGAGACACAGACACACACACCGACACACACACACTCTCACAGACTCACAGAGACACAGAGACACACCGACACACACACACTCACAGAGACACACACCGACACACACACACACACACTCACAGACACACACACCAACACACACACACTCACAGAGACACAAACACTCTTACACTCACAGACTCACAGAGACAGACATGCACACACCGACACACACACACTCACAGAGACACACACACTCTCACACTCACAGAGACACAGAGACACACACCGACACACACACACACACACTCACAGACACACACACCAACACACACACACTCACAGAGACACAAACACTCTTACACTCACAGACTCACAGAGACAGACACAAACACACTCTCACAGACTCACAGATACAGACATGCACACACCGACACACACACACACAGAGACACACACACTCTCACACTCACAGAGACACAGACACACACACACTCTCACACACTCACAGAGACACAGACACACACACACACACTCTCACACACTCACAGAGACACAGACATGCACACACCGACACACACACACTCACAGAGACACAGACACACACACCGACACACACACACTCTCACAGACTCACAGAGACACACACACACTCACAGAGACACACACCGACACACACACACACTCACAGAGACACAGAGACACACACTCACAGAGACACACACACTCTCACACTCACAGAAACACAGACACACACACACACTCTCACAGACTCACAGAGACACAGACATGCACACACCGACACACACACACTCACAGAGACACATAGACACACACTCACAGACACACTCACAGAGACACACACACTCTCACACTCACAGGGACACAGACACACACTCACAGAGATACAGACACACACACCGACACACACACACTCACAGAGACACACACACTCTCACACTAACAGAGACACAGACACTCTCACAGACTCACAGAGATACAGACACACACACTCTCACAGACTCACAGAGACAAAGACATGCACATACCGACACACACAGGGACACAGAGACACACACACACACTCACAGACTCACAGAGATACAGACACACACACACACTCACAGAGACACATACACTCTCACACTCACAGGGACATAGACACTCTCACATACACAGTGGAAGATCTCTGTCTATAAACACAGACAGGTTTGTTTTTGTACATCATCAGTACATGAGGTCAGATGACTGACCAAGGTGTAAGGTCCCACATGTGATCATTAGCGTCCTGTGTTTGTTCTGTATGTACCATCAGTGTTACACACCATCACTGTCCAGAGAAACCAGCTTCTCCAACAGTGCAGCATTACAGGACAGGGCTGAAGCTCTACTGGAGTTAGCGTAGAGACCGGAGCATTTCTATAGGTCTCTTCACCAAGAAACCTTCACACAGTGTAAAAGACCTGTCCTCACATCAGGTCAAAAGGAGGGAACAGAAATGGAGATGCGTGTTTTTGGACGGTGGGTGCGTGTAACTGTGTGTAGCTGTGTGTAACATGTCCTGTAAGGAACCAGCAGGAACGGAGACGTCTGGAAGCGTCTCAGGCGCTCTGCGGTTCTTTGAGGTGTAGACTGGTATCAGATCTCATTTGTGCAGCTTCCTACCCTCCAGGGAGTGCACGCCTTTGTCTCGAGCAGTTCCATAAACACTGCTGAACTCGTCTCCGAGGTTCGGATCAGCGCCGGCCTCCAGCAGGACCTGTACGACACTGGGAGAGGCACAAACACACAAACAGATCAGATCTGATACTGAGGATGCTCAGCACGTTCAACAGCACTGTGTTCAGTAAAGCACACACGTAGCATCATCAGGTTAACCCTTCATCACAAGCCTTTCGTTACTGACCTACAGAACCACCCTCCCACTAGACAACACTGTCTAATACCCTAATAGATCTTCCATATGTACCGGATCACACTTTGATCCGTTTACACACAGAACATTAACACACACAGTTTACTTAACACACACACACGGACCAGCTCTGCACACTGAGTGTGGTTTTGAAGTAGAACCTTCTGATTTATCATGAGCTTAACTTTACCTGCCCCACACTTTCTCTCATTACCCAAACACACATAGTGTAGTCTGTGGGCGGGGCCTTATTTGAGCCTCCTGAGCTGTTCTGACTGTGTCTGATCATCATTGAGAACCATCACTCCTGAAACAGACTGACTGATGGCTGTATGGGTTGGAGGGGACTGAGGGGGTGGCCGGGGTTATGTAACGTGTTTCTGTAGGGTATGTTTTTACATATGTTACTAACCCAGAGAGAGAGAGAGAGACAGACAGACAGACAGAGAGAGACAGACAGAGACAGACAGACAGACAGAGAGAGAGCGAGAGAGAGACAGAGAGAGAGAGAGACAGACAGACAGAGAGAGAGAGAGAGAGATAGAGACAGAGAGAGAGAGAGAGAGACAGACAGACAGACAGAGAGAGAGAGAGAGACAGACAGGGAGAGAGAGTGAGAGAAGAGACAGAGAGAGAGAGACAGAGAGACACAGAGAGAGAGAGAGAGAGAGAGAAAGACAGAGAGACACAAAGACACAGAGAGAGACAGACAGAGAGACACAGAGAGAGACAGAGAGAGAGAGACAGAGAGTGAGAGAGACAGAGAGACACAGAGAGAGAGAGAGAGAGAGAGAGAGAGAGAGACAGAGACACAGAAAGAGACAGACAGAGAGACAGACAGAGAGACACAGAGAGAGAGAGAGAGACAGACAGAGAGACAGACAGAGAGACACAGAGAGACACAGAGACACAGAGAGAGACAGACAGAGAGACAGAGAGACACAGAGAGACACACAGAGAGAGAGAGAGAGAGAGAGACAGAGAGACACAGAGAGAGAGAGAGAGACAGAGAGACACAGAGACACAGAGAGAGACAGACAGAGAGACAGAGAGACACAGAGAGACACAGAGAGAGAGAGAGAGAGAGAGAGAGAGAGAGAGAGAGAGAGAGAGAGAGAGACAGAGAGACACAGAGACACAGAGAGAGACAGACAGAGAGACACAGAGAGAGAGAGGATTATAAAAGGGAGCTCCTTTATGGAAAGCCGTTACTATTAACCATGTTCAACTGAAAGAACAACATTTACACGCACTTATGAAATAACGTCCATTTCCATGATGTATAGACGTGTATATGTAAATCTATATTAACAGAAGTGATGATTCAATACTTCAAATGAAAATCCATTTAAACGAACGTCAGAGTGTCAGTCTATATCTATGTGTTTATCTATAACGCTGATCATTAATATGATCCACACCAATACAGTCCTAATACTACAAACTCGGTCAGGTGTGTGGAACCTCCAGTGATGAACCGGCCGTTCTGCTTTCCTGCTTTCTCCGGTGGAAGAACATTATCATTGAAATCGTTCCGGCCAGCGGAAGGGAGGCTCCCTCTCCGTTGCTGTGGAGACGTCCGTCTCGCCTGTCCACCTTGGTACACACATCCCATGCTCCGTTGCTCTTGTGGAGTAAACCACATTCCCAACGCTTCCGGAAAACGCCTCCCCACCCAAGTCACAACGGCAAAGGAGTCAGTGCAGCGTCAAAACAAACACGATGCCCCTTTACAGGTACGCCGCTTCCCACACGCTGTATTTACACACTCGGCGTCATGGTCACTGCGCCCATGACCAGACACCGCAGACGGACACGGGCGGACAGACACACAGACGGACAGAGAGAGAGAGAGAGTGTGGAGAACATCTCCACACTGTGTGTCAGTCAGGTACCGGTTTGGTACCGGTTCTCAATACCCATCTCTAGACTAATATATAAGCACTGCATATTAACATGGAGCTTGCTCATATCTAGAACCTGTTTCACTGTAGTCTTGGACTGTCCTGCTACCATCATGTAACCCTAAAGAGTTACCTAGAACTTTGGAGTGTGTTCCTCACACTAACCTTCTTAAAACCAAGGTGTTAACCACACACACACGAGGCCTGTGGCTACCGGGTTCAGCACCTCAGCCCTAGAACTGTTCTGGAGTAAAACCGTACTAGTCAGAAGCCGGAACTGCAGCTGGGTCAGACCTCTGCTGACCACTGTGCGACCTCTCGCTGGCCGGCACCACTCTCTTGGCCTTGCTTCAAGCTGTTACGCTCCTGCTGTAACGAGGTTTAGCTCTCATCGGCGATCTGGCTTCCGCCGGTCAGGAAGCAGCAGAGGACAGGCCGCTTCAAATCAGCGTGTGTGGGTGTGGGTGTGTGTACGTGTGGGGGGACATAATCGTGTTTGGAGCAGACATTTTGAGGACACGTAGACCATCAAAAGTTTGTGACCACTTCATATTCGCATGAACATCTCCAGCCAAAGAGCAGTCCACTCCATTTAGCTTCCGCATGAGTGGGCGGGGCTAAACGGATCACCCAGTTTAGTAAATGAAGCTGTTCCTGTTTATAGCAGTGCTGTAATACACGCCAAAACTCAAAACACGCTTCCACAGACTGCCCGGGATGCGCTGGTGTAAAGGTACGTTTGTGGCCACACAGTCTCATCTGACTTCAAAGCGCTCCCTGACCTTCATGTTGACCTTAGCACTGCGGCCCTTCTGGGAACCTCACTCCAGACATGACTTCTCGGACTGGAAACAGTGGCGAAGGCTGAACCAGGGGTCCGCTGGACAAACGTGCTTAAAATGCCAATGAAAAGGAGGAAAGAGGGGAACATATGAGGGGGCTACGTTCCGGGGAGCCCCCTTTTGTCACTGTATGCCTGAGAGCGGGGTCAGAGAACTGCCTGACCCTCGACTGAAGCTCAAAATCAAACACACCGAGAGGACAGCGAGAAGAGGCCGTGAGCATCAGGGAGCAGATTTACGGGTCAGCTGGATCAAAGGGGAAACTCAGGGAGGCTCAAACCTCCTAAAGACCCCCGGCACTCAAAACATGCTACATGCAAATGAGAAGACATGGCAACAGGAAACTAGCCTGCGCTAAATGCTAACTGGTTTGAGATGTACTGATAGCTGATATTGGTATTTAACATTATGATGGTGTTCAGTTCATGTTTCCTGTCAATCTAATAAACTGCTAAAGGAGTGGAGCTGCTCTAGTAGCGGGTAGTGGTGTACAGCGTTAGCTTAGCATGCTAAGCTTTGGTTTATGTGTATTCATGTTGAATATGCTGCTTGTTAGCAGATGTACCATCTCTGTACTGGTTCTGTCCATCGTTGTTGAAATGGCTGTCAGAATATCGAGCTCAAACTACAAGTGCTCAGAAGGAAACGTCACAGGAACGCCCACTGGGGGCGAGGAGACGTGCGGCGCGGGGAGTCCCACTGGACACGTACCGTAAGCTTTACGCACCATCCTGCTGGTTCATTCTGAAGACTCAGTTCAGACTGGAGAGAATTCTGTCTTTTTCTGAAATCTCTTACTTAAACCATACGTATGCGACTGGACCCAGTGTGCACTGCTGGACTGGCTTCTGGACACACTACATCCACCATCATAATACGTCCTTTAACGTAAGACGTCCCACCACCCCTGTAAAAGTCCTGCTGCTTATTAAAAGCTCCATTCACATGTGATACAGGTCTGTACTAGCGGTACCACAGGTAGCTCAGTCGGCTAATCAGCTAGCTGATTAGCGTTACCTGGCACTGTACAAAATCTTAATATCTTTAATCTTTATATACCTGCGTAATAATACAGCGGACTCCCCTCTCCCCACTCCCCGGTCCCCGCTTCCCACCTCTCACAGCAACAGTGGAAAAACACAGGCCCCAGGGAAACCTTAGAAACGGATTAGGACTACTGTTAGCACATATTTTAGTTTCGCTAGCAGCACCAACAGTACGGCGAGCACAGGAGGAGGAAGAGCGAGCTGTAGTCACAGCACATCAGTAATGATTAGAACTGTCAATCATCTACTGCTGTGCTTATTCAGGGAAAGTCTGAAGGGGGACCAGCCAAGGGGGAGGTTTCCAACACCAAGCGGACGTACATGACAACACTCTAGTTCCAGTCATGTGACGCCATGAACATATCTAATTACGAACTCAGAACTTAACACATACTCACACACACCTGCTTCCTCTCTACGATCTGTCCGCTGTTTACACAACACCCGCGGGGGAAGCTGCCTCGTACCTCCTCCTGCTATCAGATAAAGGACAGTCGCACACAAACACACCTGGACAGAGACGTCCAGCTGTCCAGTGCTGAGTATCTGTGTATGAGACAGGTGGTGAGTGCCACACGGGTCAGCGTGCCTGCATATGTGTGTGTGCTGAAGTGTGGTAGGACAGCGTACCTGAGGCCGGTTGGCACCAAATAGACATACAGATCTGAGGTAATGCACCTGAATAAGGACGAGGAGATGATGGAAAGAAGGGAAGAGCTTAAAAACATATCGAAAGGACTCCTAACAACCACCTGGGAGACCTGGGAGACCTGGTAGACTACCACAAACACCTGCCCCCATCAGATAAACAGCCTTTTCATCTCTGAGAACATCCACAGGTGTGTCTGTCCATCCTTCTTCCACTGTGAGAAGACACCTCCACTATGGAGGTCTGAAAGGAGGTGTAGCTGATTAAGAACCAATCTGAGAGAGCTGCTGGTAGGACTGATAGAAAGGGGTGAATAGGAAGCTCCGTCTGACTGTAAAGGACCTCCAGGAAGCTAATACAGAACTTAATGGCAGGGCACAGATATGGAGGAACAGGGCTCCTCTCCAACTGGTAAAGGAGGAGGCGAGCACTTAAAGCTTTGAGCTTGTGCTGCAGCCAGTGGCAATCCCTGATCTCTAACTTCGTGCCTTCTGGGAGTCAGCTCGTCCTTTACTGGCTTAGCTGTTCACAGTAACAGGCCGAGGATCCCAGACGGAGAACCTGCCATGACGCAGGTTACCCCAGGCCTCCACTGGTAAGCGCCGTACGCCGCCAGCTTTTAGCTTCTAACATTCTGGCCTTTAGTTCATCATTCCAGGCTCTTCCCACTCCCCTCATTAGTAATACATGGCCCATTCCCACCCATTCTGACATAATCCCTCTTCCATTCCCATTGGCTTGCCCTCCTCTCTCTGCTAAAGGATGGATAATCCCTCTGTCCAGAAGCCCCACTCCGCCTCTCTCTCCCTCTCTTTAGCGCTCGTGTGTTTTTCCTCCTTCTTTCTGCTCGGGCGAGGCCGCATCAGCCGGCCGGAACGGTCAACAAGGGTTCCAGTCCATCGCTGGGTATTGTCCACGTGAATGGACAGCCCCTCGGGGCTGAAGGGGAGTTTGGGTGAAGAGCGTGCACGCACAAATACATCAAAGCTCAGCAAACATACATCCCTCTCTGACCGAATCCCCGTAATTCCCTCTTTCAGCAGAACGCAACAGTCACATTGTTGAGTCTGGAAGTTGGTGGTCAGGCTTGAGCCGTGGTCTGAGTCGGTCAGACTCTGAAGGTGTGATATATAAGAGCTATGTCAAATGGGAATTCCACCAAGAAACATTTCCATGTAGTTCAGACGACTGACAGTGTAACTGAGTGAGTGAGAGCGGGTTTGGAGTGAGGTGTAAACAGAGTGAGTGAGAGTGGGTTTGGTGTGAGGTGTAAACAGAGTGAGTGAGAGCGGGTTTGGAGTGAGGTGTAAACAGAGTGAGTGAGAGTGGGTTTGGTGTGAGGTGTAAACAGAGTGAGTGAGAGCGGGTTTGGTGTGAGGTGTGTACAGAGTGAGTGAGAGTGGGTTTGGTGTGAGGTATGAACAGAGTGAGTGAGAGCGGGTTTGGTGTGAGGTGTAAACAGAGTGAGTGAGAGCGGGTTTGATGTGAGGTGTGTACAGAGTGAGTGAGAGCAGGTTTGGTGTGAGGTGTGTACAGAGTGAGTGAGAGCGGGTTTGGTGTGAGGTGTGTACAGAGTGAGTGAAAGCGGGTTTGGTGTGCGGTGTAAACAGAGTGAGTGAGAGCGGGTTTGGTGTGAGGTGTAAACAGAGTGAGTGAAGCGGGTTTGGTGTGGTGTAAACAGAGTGAGTGAGAGCGGGTTTGGTGTGAGGTGTAAACAGAGTGAGTGAGAGTGGGTTTGGTGTGAGGTGTAAACAGAGTGACTGAGCGTGGGTTTGGTGTGAGGTGTAAACAGAGTGAGTGAGAGCGGGTTTGGTGTGAGGTGTAAACAGAGTGAGTGAGAGCGGGTTTGGTGTGAGGTGTAAACAGAGTGAGTGAGAGTGGGTTTGGTGTGAGGTGTAAACAGAGTGACTGAGAGTGGGTTTGGTGTGAGGTGTAAACAGAGTGAGTGAGAGCGGGTGTGGTGTGAGTCAAAGCCTTCACTACTGACGCACTCTTATCACTCCGGGACGAACACAGGCACACCTTCCACCTGATCCCAGCTGAGAGACAAACACATCAGAGTGTCACCACACAGATAACATCACTGTAATCTGTCCTCACCACTCGGCTAGCCGTCCATCAGCAGCAGACACACTGCCCCAAACTGGGACAACACATCAGTAAACACTGAGAGAACAAGCATGGAACCCACAGAACAACCACAGCTGCTCAGCCGCACCCACTCACCGTCACACTCACCAATGAGTGGTTCTGTCTTTGTGTCCCGGGACACAGTCCTGCTGGAACAGGAAAGGGTTCTTCCCCAAACTGCTGCTACAGAGCTAGAGTGTAGAACTGTGTAGGCTGTCTCTGTGTGCTGTAGCATTAACACCACCCTTCACTGGAACTAAGGGTCCGAGCCCAAACCCAGAACCCCACCCAGACCATTATCCTGTCTCCACCCAACTTACTGTGGGCACTCTGCATTCCGGTAGGGAACGTTCTCCTGGATTCATCCACCAAACCCAGATTCCTCCATCAGAGGAACCCGGTTCCACTGCTCCAGAGTCTAGTGCAGGAGCTGTAGACCACCCAGTCGATGCTCTGCATTGAACATAGTGATCTCATGCTCATGTGCAGTGATGTTCATGCACTACGCTCCGTGTCTGCTGCTGGTCTTAACAGTAACAGGACTTACGGTTGTCCAAGGCAGCTCTAGCAGGGCGGAACAACTGTGGCGTCTTTACAGTCACTGAGCTCTTCAGTACCACCCAGCCTACTGCCAACAGAGGCTGCAGGACTGTGCACTGGCCTTTACACACCTCTCACTGATGGGTGTGGCTGACACACCCAAACTCACTCATTAAGACAGGTGTCCACATACTTTTGACCAAACACCATAGCTGCTACTAAGACCATTATGGTCCGTTTATGGACACCATCATAATATGATAATTCGTTTCTGGCACCTCTGGTCCCCTAATTGGAGGCTTCCCTTACTGATAGCAGGTCTTTGGCTAGTCCACGCAGCCCTGGCACCAGATCACGATTTAGGACGTACGACTAGAACCGAGAAAAGAGGAAGGAAAAAAACAATTGAGGGAAGAGAAAACAAAGAAGAACAGAAGTGGCATTTAACTGCAGCTAGACACAAACACAAACTACAGAGCCTGTTCTAATGATGCATCTCTCAGAGTGGGCGGTCCTTCATCCGCCTTGAAGCTCTGATTGGTCACAGGGGGATCTGAGTGACAGGAAGACGGAATCGGCGTCATGGCAATGTGAGTTATACTGCTCATAACAGACGGGAGAGTGTCTCTTTCACACACACACACACACACACACACACACACACACACACACACACACACACACACGGGAAGCAGGAACGCCCGCAGCAGAGCTCTTCCCAGTTTTTTCTTGGCATATTGAGGAAAAATAGCGATACGTTTTACACAGACACGGATCGGAACATCATTAATCTGCTGTCTCCGAGAAACAACACGGCCGGAACTCCGTCACCAGAGAGAGGGAATAACACTTTACTCATTATGATGAATAGAAGTCTATTATTTTAGTCATAAATATTTACTACAGAGCATTCAACACTTAACACACTGCGCTCAGACTAATCCTCCCTGACACGGAAAACATTCCTTACAGCTGTCCGTACAGCGGTGCGGTGATCCCGAATAAAACCATAATGCCAATATATCCACCTACACGTGTCTATTGAGTGGAATGTTGATGATGGAAAATCTAGAAAACCTGGAAACACTAAGTTTCTTTGGGGGACTATTTGACCTCACAGCGCCCTGCAGCATGTATCCCTCCACCATGAATGGAGTTTAAGGCTGAGATCTTCTCCACCCTATCATAAACAGCGTCTCAGACATCAGGCAGCGTATTCATAACCACCTCATGTAGGAACTTTCTGTGAGGGAGATTTAGAGGGGGACGTCCGGTTATCTTCACCACCACTGTGACCAGCTCTGACGTTATCTAGAACCCGACGTTTTCACACCGAACCCACTCAGTGCTGAGAATGATCCACCACCCACATAGTACCTGCTCTGTGGTGGTCCTGTGGGGGTCCTGACCATTGAAGAACAGGGTAATACAGTATACAGAACTATATGGTGTGTATGATGTATACACACACACACACCCACACACACACACACACACACACACACACACACACACACACACACACACTCTCGTATTTGGCACATGTATGGCCAAATATCAGATTTCTGTAGGAGCTGCTATCTGCTATCAGGATGCTACAGTACCAAACTGACCATGACCAGTGTCTCGCTACAGCCAAACTCTGTGAGTCAGACCGGAGTCATGATGCTATTTATATGTGTGTTGTCGGTTTATGGTGCATTATGGGAACTTCACTGATCTGGAAAATGATTTTGACAGTGACAAAACATTTAGATACACCTGTAAAATAATATAATGAATATAATATATTAATAACAGAACAGAACTGGAATAGAATAGAAATAGAAGCTTGCCTATCGTTTGTATGTCATAAACTCTAAACATAACACTACATATTAAAATGTCTCTCAATAAATCAATTAAATAATTAATTAATAAATAAATTAGTAAATAAATTACTGATTTAGAGAATAGATAGACATAAGCAGCGCTGTGCTTCCATCAGTACGTCTGCAGCCTGTATTGGGGCAGGAGGCAGGAGGGGGGGCAGGCTGAGAGACCGGGGCACGGGGGGGTGGGGGTCAATGTTTTGGAGGTCTTCTCTTTGAAGGTCTGGAGGTCTCTGCTGTGTTTGCCCAGTCAGAATGGCATCTGTTTCACTCCAGAGGGGCGACAGCCTGCACCCCTCCAATCAAAGGAGGGGGCGCGCCCCCGCTGCCATTCGCTTCCTAAATTGGATTCCGACGCCTCCCCCCACCGCCAGGGTCCTCTGGCTGTGTGTGCGAGTGTTTGGAAAGGCTGAGTTAATTGAATTTGGTAAAAAGCGGTGGGTCGGGGGGGCGGGGGGAGTGTGACTCCTAGAAAGCCACAGTTTCTGGATTTCTCAGAATGCTGGACGCTTTCTACCAGAGGCTGATCCACGAGTTCAATCCCAGGACTGAGGTGGAACTGGCTGGCCATCCCAACCCGACTAAACAGGGAACCTAGAATTCATGGTTCTCCACCAATACTACCATAACTAAACAAGGAACCTAGAATTCATGGTTCTCCACCAATACTACCACAACTAAACAGGGAACCTAGAGTTCATGGTTCTCCACCAGTACTACCATAACTAAACAGGGAATCTAGAATTCATGGTTCTCCACCAATACTACCATAACTAAACAGGGAACCTAGTATTCATGGTTCTCCACCAATACTACCACAACTAAACAGGGAACCTAGAATTCATGGTTCTCCACCAATACTACCATAACTAAACAGGGAACCTAGAATTCATGGTTCTCCACCAATACTACCATAACTAAACAGGGAACCTAGAATTCATGGTTCTCCACCAATACTACCATAACTAAACAGGAAACCTAGAATTCATGGTTCTCCACCAATACTACCATAACTAAACACGGAACCTAGAATTCATGGTTCTCCACCAATACTACCATAACTAAACAGGGAACCTAGAATTCATGGTTCTCCACCAATACTACCATAACTAAACAGGGAACCTAGAATTCATGGTTCTCCACCAATACTACCATAACCACTACCAAGCCGCAGTGGACCGTGTGACTCATTAAGACCAATCAGTGTCTTAAACTGATACACACACACTCTATACA
>JAMWET010006820.1:255000-272500 GCA_024036415.1 Prochilodus magdalenae | reverse complement strand
GGTGCTTTCCTACAATCCCCCTCAGGTGAGCTGGTTACCTTTCCACTTCCTGCGTGTTGTTGGATCTGGCAGCGTTCAGAAGAGCTTCCCCTGTGGAGGACAACATGAAATAGAATTTATCTGAACCGTAATCAGATCTACTATACAAATACTCACCCTGCTGACCAGCGCCGGGGTGCGACTACACCCCTCTAATCTCTCAGTAAACTCCGCTAGCGTACCTGACGGAGTCTGTTAGCGCTAAGCTGAAGTAGGAGCGGACAGGAACACCATGTGACCTCCCAGCAGTTCCAGGGGCAGTAAAAAGCTCAGACTGTTCTCCAGTTACACCTTACAGAACCTTCTTTTAGACCTTTATAACCATAGAGAACCATAATACCACACCATAACCCGGAAGAACAATTTCACCATGCAAAGAACGGTTTGAACGTGTGTTTCTGGTACTATATAGATCTGTCTGTACTAAAGAACCATCTTTAGAACCATCTTTAGAACCAGTGATTTCAAAAGCCTGGTTCCTATATATGGACTGCACAGAGTGGAACTACAACGTTTCGTTTTCTCTGTTAAAGTGTTAAACGAGTGTTAAAGTTTAATCAGTGTATTAACATGCTGTGATTGGTCCACCCTGGCGCCTATACACATCCTTACTAGGGAACTGCTACCAAGGGAACTGCTACCAAGGGAACTGCTACCAAGGGAACTGCTACCAAGGGAACTAGTACCTAAAGAACTGCAATCTAGTGAACTGCTACCAAGGGAACTGCTACCTAGGGAACTAGTGCCTAAAGAACTGCTACCTAGGGAACTGCTACCTAGGGAACTAGTGCCTAAAGAACGGCTACCTAGGGAACTGCTAGCTAAAGAACTAGTACCTAGGGAATTGCTACCTAAAGAACAGCTAACTAGGGAACTGCTACCTATGGAACTGCTAGCTAAGGAACTAGTACCTAATGAACTGCTAACTAGGGAACTAGTACCTGAAGAACTGCTAACTAGGGAACTGCTACCTATGGAACTGCTAGCTAAGGAATTAGTACCTAATGAACTGCTAACTAGGGAACTAGTACCTGAAGAACTGCTAACTAGGGAACTAGTACCTAAAAGAACTGCAATCTAGGAATTTGCTAACTAGGGGACTAGCACCTAAAGAACTGCTACCCAGGGAACTAACACCTAAAGAATTGCCAACTAGGAAACTAGTACCTAGGGAACTGCTACCTAGGGAACTGCTCCCTAAAGAACTGCAATCTAGGGAACTGCTACCAAGGGAACTAGTACCTAAAGAACTGCAATCTAGGGAACTGGAACCTAGGGAACTGCTACCTAGGGAACTAGTACCTAAAAAACTGCTACCTAGGGAACTGCTACCTAAAGAACAGCTAACTAGGTAACTGCTACCTAGGGAACTAGTGCCTAAAGAACTGCTATCTAGGGGACTGCTAACTAGGGAACCGCTAACTAGGCAACTAGTACCTAAAGAACTGCTAACTAGGGAACTGCTAACTAGGGAACCACTAACTAGGGAACTAGTACCTAAAGAACTGCAATCTAGGAATTTGCTAACTAGGGAACTGCTAACTAGGGTACTGCTAAATAGGGGACTGCTAACTAGGGGACTAACACCTAAAGAATTGCTAACTAGGGAACTAGTACCTAGGGAACTGCTATATAGCGAACTGCTACCTAAAGAACTGCTACCTAGGAAACTACTACCTAGGGAACTAGTACCTGAAGAACTGCTACCTAGGGAACTAGAACCTAGGGAACTGCTACCTAGGTAACAAAGTAAGCAGCCCTTGTGTGCAGGACTTGGGTTACCTTTAGAGTCTTCGTCCTTCTTGAGGCACAGGGCCACGGCTGCAGCAGACAGTGCCCCCGCTGTAGCTGCTGCCCTGGCTCTGGATCTGCTGCCCCCTGCTCCTTCCTCCTCCTTCTCCTCCCAGTACCTATTGGTGCGCCCCACAGAGGCCAGAGCTGCCCACGAGCTCCTCCGGTTCTCCAGGCTGATGCGCCACCTGTTGGCCAGCTGGTGGTACTGCACGTGAGGGGTGACGGTGACATTGGTAGTGGGGCTCCGGATCATTTCGAGCTCACGAGTGCAGCACCTCGATGCCTCGCCGGGGCTGGTGCGCAGAGCGCGACACGGAGACAGACTGCGCGAGCGCCGCGTCAACAGCAGCCGCTTCGGTACTGAGGAGAGCAGCATCGTTCAGGCTGTACGGGGGGCAGAATAACAGAAACACAGACCAGAAGAATGTTAGAGTGGTTTAGATAGATAGATAGATAGATAGATAGATAGATAGATAGATAGATAGATAGATAGATAGATAGATAGATAGATGACAATAATACTACTACTACTACTACTACTAATAATAATAATAATAATAGTAATAACAACAATAATAACAACAACAATATAAATAATAATAATAATAATAATAATAATAATAATAACAAAACAACAACAATAATAATAACAATAATAATAATAACAATAACAATAATAATAATAACAACAATAATAATAATAATAAGCACCACTAAGAGTGGGATAGAAGTCTAATGGTATGTAATGAAAGTATAGTGACTATGTAAAGTATACTGCCATGAAAGTATAGTTACCATGGAGAGTGTATGTACAATAATAAAAACATAGAGCATAAATATTATGGGGGAGAACAGTGCAGCTGTGTAATTCCACATTCACAGGTCATCTACAACCGTCCAATCAGAAAGCCAGATGACAGTAACAGGTAGCTGTACACTGTAAACAACAGTACAGATAACGTATTATAAAGAAATGTTGAGTCTCATAAGACATAGACAAAGTGGCAGTGCACAGTGTGAGTAAGCACTCTAAACAACCTGCGCTGAACAAAGCCCTGTACATACACATACCTACTGACTACACATGAATACAGGCAACCCAGAAATCAGATAATCACATATATTACAATAAGTCACCAGAGCTTATCAGTATTCACAAGTACGCTTGTAGAAGTGAGATTCAGACCTGAAGGTAGAGGTAGAGGTAGGCTGGCGAATCCCAGCTGGTAGACTATTCCAGTCTTGGGACATACACCGAAAACGCCTGATCACCTTTGAGCTTCGGACGCGCCCTAGGGACACCCAACAAATTCTGTGCTAGAGATCCCAGAGAGCACTCCGTGATAGTCGCTGTGACCAAATCTGCGGTATCAGTGGGGGCCAAGCCATTTAGGGCCTCCTATACTGAACTAGTAGCCGAAGGAGCCAGCGCTGGTGTGATGTGTTCTCTTTTCCTGGTTCTAGTCAATAATCTGCATGCAGCATTCTGGACTAGCTGTGGACGTTGCAGTAGAGACTGGTTAATCCCTGTGTATAGAGAGTGTACAGTCGTCTAATCGTGAAGAGATGACAGGGAATGACATTTCAAGGTCAGAGAAACTTAGAAAGGGCTTCAGGGTTGCCATGGTTCTGAGCTGGAAGAAACTTCTAACCACAGAGTTGATTTGTTTATCAAACACAACACCAAGATTCCTCACTGAAGACCTAACACATGATGACAAATGACCAAGGTTATATGAAACATCGTTACTGAGATCTCATCCAAAGATCCCATCCGAGTACCAAAGACAGTCATCTCTGTTTTTATCTCATTCAGGTGGAAGAAATGAACAGCCATCCACTTCCTGATGTCCTCAAGACAATACTTGGGAGACATAAAAGTGATATGGAGAAGTGTAAAGTGTAATGTCCAGCTGGTGCTCAGTGTCCAATAATGTCCCGGCACAGTGAAGAGGAGTTGTACAGAGTGATCGCTGTTGGTACAAACGAGCTCCTGTACCTTTCGTTGCTACAGCGGAGCTGTACGAGTCTGTTGCTGAAGGTGCTCCGCTGTCTGACCAGAAGCTCATGAAGGGGGTGTGATGTATTGTCCAGGAGAGCAGTGAGTGGCCACCTTTCGACTGCCAGCTCGAAACCATCCAGTGGGCAGCCCAGAACTGAGCCAGCCTTCCTGATCAGCTAGTTGAGCTTATTAGCATCTGCTCCTCTGATGCTAGCTCCCCAGCAAACTGCTGCAAAGAAGACCCACCCGCAACAACAGTAGTAGATCTCCAACATCTTGCAGCACAAGACGGCCTGGTGAGCCTCGAGGCAGGCAACAGTACAGGAAGGCCATGGCCAAGGAGCCCCCTGTCCAACCCTGAGGGAGAACTGGCAGCGTACATGCTCGGACTCTTCCCAGCCTTCGTGGGCTTGCCGGGATATATTACATACCATATACGAAATCTACATTTTAGAAGAGATCCTCTGAAAACTACCACACCACAGGAGCTCAGACACTGTAACAAACCACCAGGTTCTGTACAGTGTTGGTGATGGGAACCAGGGTTCTCCATGTCTAGAACACACATATCGACACTTTATTGACCAACCACCAGGGAATCTATACATGTCGTCTGAGTGTATATGGAATGTTGATGATGAAAATCTGGAAAACCTGGAAATACAGTTTCTTTGGGGGACTATTTGACCTCACAGCGCCCTGCAGCATGTATCCCTCCACCATGAATGGAGTTGAAGGCTGCGATCTTCTCCACACTATCATAAACAGCGTCTCAGACATCAGGCAGCGTATTCATAACCACCTCATGTAGGAACTTTCTGTGAGGGAGCTTTTAGAGGGGGACGTCTGGTTACCTTCACCACCACTGTGACCAGCTCTGACTCTATCTAGAACCACATTAAACCATCTGTTTATATATTAACGCCTTTAATGAGGCAGGGATACGGGTGGAACTCCCCCTTAATACATGTGAGACAGTCTAATAACATCGAGCTGTTTTCCGGGATATACTGGAGGAGATGTGTCGGTATGATGAGAGCACGCGCACGCATGACAGCAGATGACAGCACGCTGATCCGAATCCTCCAGACTACAGACCCCGATCCGGAGAGAACGTCACACATGAGCGGATGTTCGTATGAGCGCTAAACTCACCGGGAAGTGTCTGGAAGTCGGCCTGCGCCGTCAGGAGCGATTTCAGTGATCTGCGAGGCTGTAATGTCAGGAGAAAGTCAGTCCGGCAGCACGAAAACAAACCAGAGCGGCGCGTGTTACACGTCACCGCGGCGCAGGGCATCATGGGAAGTGTAGTTTTCCCGCCATCCAGCGGCTGCTTCCCCTCATTTCCGGGATGCTAACGTATATAAAGACGCCTGGCAGCTGCGGCTGGTGAATATAGGGATAAATCTGCCTCCAGCTTTACATTAGACCGCGGTTAACCGTATATTCCCCGTGTGCTCATGTGAACGCCAGGGGGCGCCGCGAGCCGTGCAGTCCTGTTGATGCAACGCTGCGTGGGCCTGCATCAGCTCCAGGCCTACATGGCTTTGGTAGATTGACGTGGAGCTTGAACTGTGTTTGACAAATTGGCCAGTGTTCTGCAGCTCTGATCGGACTGGTGTTTCTGCACGTTGCTTCAGCCACATGGTATATACCCAGCAGACCTACTTTTCCTGATCTAACCGGTCAGTCGGAATAGTGCTGTGGAATATAATCAGGTTAAAGAGCCGGAATCTCGTCATGCAGGAGGCTGGAAGTGTTCTGTCTTCCAGTATGGCGATGTGGTCTGACAGGTTCAGTGTACAAAACACTTTACCAGCAGGGTGATTAGATTCCTCTCACACCGCCATCTGGCCTAGGCCTTAAAGGGCAACTCCACCCAAAGTCCATAGTTCAGCTGTAAACAGAGTGACAGAGAGTGGGTTTGGTGTGAGACGATCTCCACCGTGGTGGTACCAGGGTTCTCCATGTCACATACAGACATTTTATGGACCAGATCTAAACCACCAGTGAACCTACACGTGTCTTCTAAGTGTGTATGGAATGTTAATGATGGAAAACCAGGAAGTACTAAGTTTCTATGGGGGACTATTTGACCTCACAGCACCCTGCAGCATGTATCCCTCCACCATGAATGGAGTTTAAGGCTGAGCTCTTCTCCACACTATCATAAACAGCGTCTCAGACATCAGGCAGCGTATTCATAACCACCTCATGTAGGAACTTTCTGTGAGGGAGACTTTAGAGGGGGACGTCTGGTTACCTTCACCACCACTGTGAGCAGTTCACCCTGAATGATTAAAAAATAAAAATAAATAAGTGTGATAAATATGCAGGAATCAGGAGGGGTGAACAGTTTTACACAGCCCTGTATCGACAGTACACACAGCAGTATGTTAGCCTCCCTCACACGGCCCTGGTGTTCCCTGACAGGCCGTGGTGGGATGGACTGCCGCTGGGCTCCAGTCCAGCTGTTTGTTTCTACAGTGGAACTGTCACACGTACTTTATCTCCCTTGCTTCTGCTCCTGAACAGAGCTCGTATAAGACTCACCGCCGTGTTTCAGAGGTGCATACGCAGCCCGTCTTCAGAGCGCCGCTGGGGCCGTTGATCAGGAAGTGCAGTCTAGAGGTGAACATGGCTGTGTGTGTCACTATATCAGACACTCCTACTTGCAGTCCCTCAACATGAGCTCCACCTGCCTTAGAGCTCCCCCAGATGTATCACCTCAGGCTGTTACTTTATCAGCCCCCTCCCTGACCACCACTCAGTCAGCACTGGCCAGTTTCTGACCTCAGGATATCGTTTAAGCTCTAGCTGTGAATTTTAACTGATCTGTCTCCCTGTAGACACAGAAGCTCAAACCCACTGGTGCTAACCTGTTCCCCTGTTAGTGGGGCACCTATTCCATGTGTCCTATGTTTCCTTTGTGTTATGTTTTCTTAGATCCTTTGTTCAGTAGCTCCAACGTTCCCAGGATCCAGTGTTCTCCAGGTCTTATGCTCCCTAGGTCGTGTCTTCCCTATGTTCCATATTTCCAGGCCCCTGTGTTCTAGCACCGCTAGCCCGTAGCCTGAACTGTAGCCTTTGGCCTATTTGGCTTGATGCTGTGTTTGAGCTGTGAATGGGCTGTGAATGAGATTCAGGCTGGAGAGAGCATATGACCGGGCCAGCGCGGTGGATTAAAGGAGAGCTTCAGTCGAACGTGCTGAGCTGGCTAATAATGCATGCTAGTTCGCTCTCATCCTATTATCCCTTATTCTGTTAGCGACATTAGCATGCTTCAGAAGGAGTATATGGCATTTCTTGGTACGACATAAGACTGATGCTGCGCTGCTGAGACAGACGTGTGTGTTTACCGAGTTTATATAACTGAGTCCGAGTCGTTTATCTGTTCTTGTGATGTCACCAAAACAACATATTTACATATGTCTACTTACTCATTGTGCAACAGTTTAGCTCCGCCCATCCACGCTAAAGCTAAGAGGAGTGTTTCAGAGTGGACTGCTTTATGAATTAAGCTGAATATACAGCAGCCAATCAGAACAGAGCTCATTTGCATACACAGTCACATGAACAGTCAGGGTGAACTGACATGTACTATGCAGTCGAAGTAAAAGTGGATGGTTGGTGTGGTGCAGCGTAATGGGCAACACCGCTGAGCTACCACCCCATGTGGGAGACAGGGGTTTGATTCCCAGGCTGGGTGATTGTGTGCTGTGCTACACCAATAAGAGTTCCTGGGCAAGACTCCTAACACTACACTGACCTACCTGTAATATAAGTGATCCTGTCAGTTGCTCTGGATACGCCCGTCTGCTGAATGCCGTGAATGAAAATACATTACTAGTTTATAATTTTCCACATACTGACACCTTTTATATGATTACCTTCTTTCCAGAGTTAAACTCAAATAAACAGAGATGCTCTACAGGCAGTGGAAACATGCTAAACCCTTAATAATCAATAAACAATATGGGAAAGGGAGCATAGAAAATGTATCTCCATTTTTCTTGATTTTTACTTTTATGCCTCATTTGATCACAAGAGCTGCTCTTTACACTGTGTGGAGATTTCATGAAGAATGGACCAACAGAAATGGCCCAGAACTGCTTGGAAAGACGTCTGGTTCCATTGACTTCCATACAGATTGAATAAGGTTTGGGCCTCTCCTGTAAAGTTACCATTTTGGGGGTACCTGTTTTTCTTTGGACAACGACGATATGTGTGCCTTAGTATTACCAAATATGAAGAACTAGCTAATTAGCTCACTGAGGCTAGTCTCTATTTAAAACCCTACAGTGTTGCTGAGAGGAGCTACACCACCACTGAACCTACACGTGTCTCCTGAGTGTTATATGGAATGATGATGGGAAAACCTGGAAAGGTTTTGTTTGTGGGACTGCATAGACGGTCTTATTCAAAAGAGTGAACACTCCTTAACACGTTACAGACTGAGCTGATTTGAACTGACCCGCCTTGACCTGACCAGCACTGCTACTCGCTCTCATTCACAAGCACATCCACGTGGCATTCCAGGCCTTCCGAGGAGGAACGACGATTCCCGAACAGTCAAGGACCGCATGTCTGTAAGTATCAGTTATATTCATGTTTCATTCAGCAGAATTATGGCTGGACTGCATGGTGGAGCGGTGGGTGGCGCTGCTCCATCACAGTAGTGAGGTGTGCTCTGATTGGTCAGCTTCCACGCTCTGGATAGTCATGCCAGAAACTGATGTTCCGGTCCACCTTAAATACTGCAGCTTGTACACATGTGTGCAGCGCCTTAACAGCACCATTTAAGGTGGAGAAGAAGATTCCTAAAATCAAACTGGAGAACAGGAACTCCCACATCTTTAACAGGATCCTGGAACTCCGGACTGTTTCCCAAACCTCTCTGGACAATATGGAGCAGCTCCGCTCAGCGTTTGACCCTGAAGAGGCTGAAGAGAGGAGCAGCTCCACCTTTATTAGCATCACCACCCCAACAGCAGCCTGTAAGTAGCAGCCATGCTGTGTGATTGTATCCGTGTTTGCCGGTTGAAGCAGATCATCTTAAACTGTTCCATAGTGAGGATCAACTTCAATCTACTGTGTGTTGATGTCCAGATGGAAAGCCAGTAGCTAGTACAGGGAACGCTAGCTACTAGCATTAGCTCCAAGTAACTAGCATCGCTAAGTAAATAGTGTAAGGGCGGAGCTTATTTACACAGAGGCTCATTTCATTTAGTCTGTTTCCGCATGGTGCTTCTGTGTGATCATCAGGGGCGGGGTCTAGCTGTAAACAGGCCAATCAGAGCAGAGCTCCTCTAATTATTCATGAGTTCACCAGAAAAGGGGAAACAGCTTGTATCAGTCTAGAACCAGATCATGGGGGGATGGGCACAGTGTAGAACCACATCTGGGCTTTTTTCACCCTGAACAATAAACATAGCTTCTATCTAGAACATCAGAGACCAATACAAATACTGGGGGTAGGAGACGCATGGCACCTTTAAGTGTTAAGACCGTCTCCTGTAAAGTTACCATCTTGGAGACGCTTTCTGTCTCTGGCTCTGTCTCCGGTTCTGCCTCCGGTTCTGGCACTGTCATCAGGTGGAACAGCAGCAGCTACAAGGTTCTGCTTCTCCTGCAGCACTGACAGTAGAACACATCAGACTGATCCAGAGCAACACTGACCCTCCGAGCCGGGAAACAGGTTCAACCTCTTCCTCCATCCCTCATCCTGTCTTCTTTCTGGTCTCCTCTTTCTATCCATCCCCTTGCTCTCTTCTCATTCTCTTCATTTTCACTCCATTCCTCCTTTCTTGTCCTCTTCCCTTATTCTCACTTTTTCTCATTTCCCATGCACTCATGTCTCTCTCTCTCTCTCTCTCTCTCTCTCTCTCTCTCCTTGTATTTAATCTTATTCCCTCTATTCCTTATTGTCTCAGCTTTCTCTGTTCTCTCTCCATCTCTCCTTTATTTTCTTTCTTTCTCCATCCCTCCTCTTGTTCTCCCCTTACCCACAGGTCTCACTCTTTTATTATTCTCTTATCTTTCTCCCATTTTCTTTTTCCCTCTATTGCTAACTCTCTCATTCATTCTCTCGCCACCCACTCTCTCTCTATCACTCCTTCTTGTTCTCATTTTCTTTTAATTCTTTTTCTCTTTCCTCCCTTACTCTCTTTTTCTCTCTCTTCTTTATTTTCTTGCCACCTGATCCTTCCTTTTTTCTGTCCTCCATATGTCCGTCACTTCTCTCTCCTATACCTAATGCGTATTCCTTCTCTCCTCCTTTACTCTCTACTGCTCTCTATTCCCCCATTCTCTCCATCCCTCCTTCCTTCCCGCCCCCCCCTCTCTCGCTCTCTCTCATGTTTACTGTGTCGCTTCTTCCTCTTTGTTATCCTCTCTCCGTTTCTCTCTTTCTCGTACGTGTGCAGTGAGGTGGGCGGGGTCGTGCGAGCTGTCAGTCACTCCTGGTCTCCCTGGTAACGCGTGCGCGCGCCTGCGCTTATCTCACCGCTGTTCTCCTCCGAACGCCGCCAGCAGCAGCAGCAGCAGCAGCAGCAGCAGCAGCAGCGCCGCTTGTTCCAGTCAGCGACCCGCAAACACGGAGCTCCTCTCGGCTCTCCGCTCCACCTCCCCGGCTGGTCCCCCTCACAGACCTCGCCACACGACTGACCACATCCGCGACAACCGGACAGCGCTAGAGCTCCAGCGGCTGCTCGTGTGCTCGCGCTGACACGCGGACCTGCTTTGGCGGGAAAAAGAGAAATAATAAATCCCCTCAGGAGCTCGCTCGCTCGCTCGCGCGCCTGTCCTCGCGTCACGAGACCCGCGCCGGCGCACGCGCCGCTTTACAGCCCATAAAACTTTCAGCCGGTGTTTTCATCTCGCGGCTCCACGTACGAACCGGACCCGAGGTGAGTCCCTGACCGGACCGCCGCTTCTGTAAAACCCGAACTTTCTTCTTCTTGCCCTCGGGATCCGCTCCGAGGCGCGCTCTCAGCTGTTAGCTTTCTCTCGGGAGCGCGCGCCGCTAGCTCGCTCTAGCAGACGGGAGCGCGCTGCGTTTGGCCGACATGTCCGGGGAAGAGGTGTTGATCCCGGACGACAGGGCGTTCAGCCGCTTCAAGAGCGAGTGCTGCTCGGACGAGGGATGGAGCCTGACCTACAACAAGGCGGGGGTCACCGTGTGGATCCAGATATTAGAAGAAGAGAAGTCCCTCCATAAGATTAAGGTGAGCATCGCAACACGACCCTCCAGCTGGAGATCCACCAACCTGTAGAGCTCAACGTGATCCCTGTTCCAGGAGGTTAGTGAGTATAGCAGGGGGCTGAGTGATCACAGATCATTCTTCCTGATGATCCATGAGCCTGTAGAGCTCAACGTGATCCCTGTTCCAGGAGGTTAGTGAGTATAGCAGGGGGCTGAGTGATCACAGATCATTCTTCCTGATGATCCATGAGCCTGTAGAGCTCAACATGATCCCTGTTCCAGGAGGTTAATCAGGATAGCATGGGCTAAGTGGTCACCAAACCTCCTTCTAGAGATCCACCGACCTGTAGAACTCAGTGTAGGGTGTTTTTGCTGAAGTGGATGAGTATAGCAGGTGCTTGGTGATCACCGATCATCCTTCTGATGATCCATGAGCCTGTAGAGCTCAACATGATCCCTGTTCGAGGAGGTAAATGAGGATAGCATGGGCTAAGTGGTCAGCAAACCTCCATCTAGAGATCCACCAGCCTGTAGAGCTCAGTATAGGATGTGCTTGCTCAAGTGGATAAGTATAGTAGGTGCACCAATCAGCTTCCTGATGATCCATGATCTTGTACCATATCTGAACCATATTAGATGAAGTTAGGGAGGATAGCTCAGGCTTGGTGTTCACTGAACGTTCTCTATGGGATCCACCAGTCTGTTTAATATGAACCCTGTTTCCCAAAATGAATGACATTAGCATTGACTTGTGGTCACCAGACCTCCTCCTGGAGATCCATGAGCCGGTAAATTTCGGTGACCCATATTCCTCACGGTTAATGAGTAGAGAATAGCCAGCAATTACATTCCAGCTCTGACATTCAGCTTCCTGGTTCCTTAATCTTTTTGCTCAAATCGCCCTGTTCCGCCTTAAATGCTACAGCTTGTATGGTACAGGAATGTCACTACGGCGCTGTTTAAGGTGGAACTGGAATATTTGGACTAGAAGCTGGTAAACGGCCTGCTGGGAAGTGTTCCCAGGATTCGGAGAACAGTGAGGATGCTCTGATGGTGTAAACCAGCTGATCGGAGGGAGTAGGGATTATTGGTCTGAACTGGATTAACATTAAACACGTTGTGTTTGGAGGGCTGAGGAAAATGGGGTGGGTCTTGGGATGGTGTGGTTGGCGCAGTCCCTCATGTTCAGGCTAGTACCGCCCCTGTAGCATGGCACACGGCATGTGTGGTAGGCTGGAGACTCTACAGTAGACTGCTGAGGAAGAGGACACAGTATGCCAGTTTGAACACAGCCCGTGTCCCGTTAGGACAGTGGTCTCCAACCCTCCTGCTGTCCTCCAGAGTTCCCGCCTGTATCCAGTAAGATGCCCAGCCCCAGTCTCTACAGGAATGTAGCTCCCCAGGACGAGGGTTGGAGACCACTGCCCTAGGGACTGAGTCTTGAACCCTACTGCAGTGTTGGTGGTGAATCACCAAGCTTAGGCTTAACCTGATCCCAGGGAACTGGTCCTGCAGGAATTCTCTCCTCCTGTTTGAAGCCTAATCCCTAAGGTGAAGGTGAATGAGTGGGCCGTGTTCACAGAGCTCACCTGATCCATCTGCTCAGTCCCTCAAGACCCTGATCAGCTGGATGAGGTGAACTTGATCTCTGTGGGAAGATGACAATCAACCCGTAATCACCAAGCTACCCCTCAGAACCAGCAGGTTGAGATTGAGAGCGGGTTTGATGTGAGGTATAAACAGTGATCGAGAGCGGGTTTGGTGTGAGGTATAAACAGTGATCGAGAGCGGGTTTGGTGTGAGGTATAAACAGTGATCGAGAGCGGGTTTGGTGTGAGGTATAAACAGTGATCGAGAGCGGGTTTGGTGTGAGGTATAAACAGTGATCGAGAGCGGGTTTGGTGTGAGGTATAAACAGAGTGAGTGAGAGCAGGTTTGGTGTGAGGTGTAAAAAGTGAGTGAGAGCGGGTTTGGTGTGAGGTGTAAACAGAGTGATTGGGTGCGGGTTTGGTGTGAGGTGTAAACAGAGTGATTGGGTGCGGGTTTGGTGTGAGGTGTAAACAGAGTGATTGGGTGCGGGTTTTAAACAGAGTGATTGGGAGTGAGGTGGGATTTGATCAGGAACTGTTGGGCCTAATGACTGGGGTTGTCCCAGCATTGTTAATGGTGATGCCCTTCACGAGCTCTCCCAGGCGCTGCAGGTGGGCTGCAGGCCTGCAGGTGGGAAACCCTACCATAGACTACACCTGCGACAGGTTGGGTTGTGTGTCCAGGTGTGGTGTGACTGTGTGCAGAAGGTATGACCTCTGGAAAAGTAGTCTCCCCTTCCTGCTTCCTACACGTGCCACCTGCACTCGGAGTGAGCGCCGCACTCTGCAGGGTCTGTCCGGTGTTCTTCGCCCTTCGTGTACGGAACCGTTCTCTAAGCTCCGTGTTCTACAGGACAAAGGCCACTGTTTAGTTTTGTAGCAGAGTCCGTGTTTACCTGCCGACGTGCATCCTGGTCTGCGGTGACTTTACCCACCAGGTGTGTTGACATGGGAGTGTTTGCGGAGGGAGGGAGGGAGGGAGGGAGGGAGGGAGGCAGACACAGGTATATCCGCTTCACTGTAACGGTGTTCTCCCAGTCTGGTTCTAGAGAAGTGTATCTAGAAGGTTTGCTGTCTATCAGTTACAGGTGCTGGTATTGGTATAGGTCTGGTATTGCTGGGTCAGTTCTGCTTGATGACGGTTCCAGATTTCGGTTCTGGTCTGGTTAATCATCTAATACCTAGTAAATCAATTATCAACCATCAACCAATCATATCCACTCGGCCATAATACCATAAGGCCTCTCTGTCTTTGGCTGTGCCGGCCCGGTTTGTGGTGAGGCTGTGCCGGCCCGGTTTGTGACAAGGCTACGCCGGCTCTGTTTTTGACATGGCTGCCGCGGTCTGGATTGTGGTTAGGCTGTGCTGGTCCGGTTTGTGAAGAGGCTGCGCCGGCCCGGTTTGTGAAGAGGCTGCGCCGGCCCGGTTTGTGAAGAGGCTGCGCCGGCCTGGTTTGTGATGAGGCTGCGCTGGTCCGGTTTGGGACGAGGCTGCGCCGGCCCGGTTTGGGACGAGGCTGCGCCGGCCCGGTTTGGGACGAGGCTGCCCTCCTCCAGCCCAGTCGCGTTGTAAACCTCAGATTTATTATTGAACTGTGTTTATTTTGGCGTTTCTTTTATTTTGTCCCTGTTCTAGAGCTGGCACTCTGCAGAACTGCACCCTCAGTGTTCTACAGCGGTTCTTTTGAAGAGCCATTTGCATGCTAAATGGTTTCCTACGTGAAGAAATGGTTCTTGTTTTGTCTATATGCTTGTATCTAGCACCACGAAGCGTTCTGCTGTTGTTACAATGTTCAGCTTGTAGCAGAACCCTATTTACTGCACATATAGAACCAGGTAATAATGTTCTCCATCAATCTGAAGAACCATTTCACCAAGCACTTCACCGTTTAGGCATGCACACGGTTGTTGAGTGGTTTCACTTAGAACCACAGTCTTTACTGAAGAACCTTGAGGAGCCTCAGTTGGATGGTTGTATAATGCTGTGTGTACCCAGAGTAAGACCCTGAGATGGGTCAGGTGTGGAGAACGGCAGCTGCACAGGGCCGGGATTGGGAAACCCTATCCCCGGAAGCTTGGCGTGGCAGCCAGGATGTGTGTTGGCTGTGTGCTGGTTATCGTGCGTGGCCAGGCCGCGCTCTTATCTGAAGGTAAACAAAGGCTGGTGACAGAAGTTTACTTTGAGTCTCTGGGAGGACCGAACGCCACCTGCTGGAGCGCTGACGTCAGCACTTTGGGGGAGGAGGTGTAGGAGCAGGATAATGGCGGAAGAGTGTTCGGGTTGGGAGGCAGCCGTGCTGAAGAGCATGAGGATGGCATGTGCAGGCAGATCCAGGAGATCCACTTTCCCACTGATATACGGACTAGTCCACCTGGAGCTGGAGACATGCCAGACTCATCACAGTGCTGCGGAGCGTTTACACGATGCACCACACGCGGCCTGATCTGCTGCTTGTGTGATTTGGTACGCCTGGGTTTGGGCTGGAACGGTATGGGGTTTTCCTCATACGCAGTACACAGTTTTCCCAGTGGGTGAACTCCGGAATTTTCCGCTGCAGTTGGCTGATTTGGAGCTGTTTAGTATAAATGATTAATCAGCTGATCATTTTCTCCATGAGTGGAGTGTTGGGGAGTGATCCAGTAATCTGAACAGATATCAGAACAGGTCCCAGTTTACTGTCTGAGTGGGCAGACTGATCCAGGCTCCGCCACTAAATCACACACACCCTCTATTCCATCTGTGTGCACCAGTGGGTGCGCCTGTCTGTCTGTGCGTGCCCCAGTGCGTTAGTGCGCCAGTGTGTGTGTGCGCCTGTCTGTCTGTGCGTGCGCCAGTGTGTGCGTGCGCCTGTCTGTCTGTGCGTGCGCCAGTGCGTGTGCCTGTCTGTCTGTGCGTGCGCCAGTGCGTGTGCCTGTCTGTGCGTGCGCCAGTGCGTGCCTGTCTGTCTGTGCGTGCACCAGTGCGTGTCTGTCTGTCTGTGCGTGTGCCTGTCTGTCTGTGCGTGCGCCAGTGCGTGTGCCTGTCTGTCTGTGCGTGCGCCAGTGTGTGCCTGTCTGTCTGTGTGTGTGCCAGTGCGTTAGTGCCCCAGTGTGTGCTTGTGCCTGTCTGTCTGTGTGTTTGCCTGTGTGCCTGTCTGTGCATGCGCTAGTGTGTGTGCCTGTCTGTGCGTGCGCCTGTCTGTCTGTGCGTGCGCCAGTGCGTGTGTCTGTCTGTCTGTGCGTGCCCCAGTGCGTGTCTGTCTGTCTGTCTGTCTGTCTGTCTGTGCAGCTCAAAGCCTTGTAGTATCGATACCTGCACAGACTGTCCTAAGCCCGTCCTCAGGGACGTGGGATCAGACCAGTTTGACCCCAGCAGGGAACGCTGGAGTGCTGACTGTAAGTGATTTAGCTTTGCTCTGTCTAATGTGTACCTGGTTCTCTCCGTGAGCTGCAGGGTGGTAGATGTTTTCCAGACCCGGTAATGTTGTAGGCGGATCCTCCTGTGCTCTCCTCTCCGTACTGACAGTCTGGTGTTGGGGGTGTTGTGGGAGACATGCTGTCTAGACTGTGACAGCAGAAGAACTCTGAGAGCACCGTTACAGGCAGCGACTGTGTGGACTCAGGTTCAGAGTGTTGGGCTACTGTCCGTCAGGGCTGCTCGCAAAAACCCCCACCACCATTATCTGTGGTTATCTAGAACGTCTTGCTTTGATAATAAAGCTGAATTATTATTGAACATGAAGAGCGACGCCTCACCTGCCCCTGCCCTCCCTTCCCAAATGCCTGGAACCTGAGAACCGACTCCCAGCACAGCTGCATGTTCATACCGAATACGCTGGAATGGGAAGTAGCAGATCACTGGGGATGCAGTGCGTGTGTAGGCTTCTCCGTGTGGTGATGCATTCTCACACATACATGAACAGTGTTTTTACAAATTTGCTCTTTTAGCTTTCCCGAGTAATTCAGGATGGGCTTTGTGTGGTTCTAGATAACGGCCGAACTCTAAAGTCTTCCTCCTAGAAAGGAGGTGGTTATAAATACGCTGCCTGATGTCTGAGACGCTGTTTATGATAGTGTGGAGAAGAGCTCAGCCTTAAACTCCATTCATGGTGGAGGGATACACGCTGCAGGGAGCTGTGAGGTCAAATAGTCCCCCATAGAAGCTTAGTAATTCCAGGTTTTCCCATCAACATTCCATACACACTTAGAAGACACATGTAAATTCACTGGTGCTTTAGATAGTCAATAAAATGTCGGTGTGTGTGTTCTAGACATGGAGAACCCTGGTTCCCGTCAAGCAGCACACTGACCTATGAGGAGATTATAGGAGTCCATGACTGTGTTCAGGAACCGGACACGCTGCCAGTTTGAGTTTGTCCATGGCGTGACAGGATTCCGTATATCTGCGCTGGCGTGTCCAGGTGCTGCTCCAGCGGCCCCATTCCCACGGTCGTGACCTGTAACCTGGCCTGAGGATCACAGAGGAGGAGTAGGAGTAAACAAGCTGTTATGTGAGAGGAGCTCAGGAGTAAACACAGGCCTGGCCTTGTCCCGGCCCGGAGTGCTGATCTGCGCTGATCTTAAAAGCCTGTGGAAGAACTTTGGAGGGGTTTGGGTTTGGCCCTCTGTTTAGATGGCTTCTCAAACCGGTTCTGATCCTGGTCTGGTGTAAGAATAGTCGGGGGTCATGTGACCATGAGAAGCAGTCGAGAGCGGTGTTCACAGGAGCTCGTGCTGCAGCGCTCCGTACTGCCTACACTGAGCGTCGGCCGAGGAGCTGGGTGAGCAGCTGAAGGTGAGGTCTGAGTTCTGTACGCCTGGCGGTGTAAAGCTTTATTTAAAAACAGGAAGAGACCGCTGAGTCACTCAGGTTCTTGGTACGTCTCTGCTTGCA
>JAMWET010006820.1:245000-250000 GCA_024036415.1 Prochilodus magdalenae | reverse complement strand
TCCATCAGACTGCCAGATGGTGATCCATCGCTCCAGAGAACCCGGTTCACGTTAATAGAACTGGGCAGCTCCGGTGTCGTTGGAGACTGCGTGTCTGTGCGTGTACACCTTACAGCGGTAGTGCAGCGGGGGACGTCGTGCCTGCTGTAAATAACCCCCTCCCCCTCCTCCTCCGCGGCAGCTCTGGGTCTCCTGCTGCTTACAGGTACCATGTTAGTGTGTGGATGGGTCTGTTCAGACCCCTGCGAATCTCCCGTTGCCTTGTAACTAACACACGCAAGCTCCCTCTGCCGCAGCTTTGCCTCCCCGGAGTGATCTGGATCGGTCCATTGCCTGCGCACGGCCCCTCCCCCCTACGTGCTCTCGCTTGGTTTGATCCTGATCTATTGTATCCTGAATGATGATAGTAGCGCTGATAATGATAACTGTATCTCCCCCGGTGCTTTCTCTGGAAGTGCTCTGGCGTAACCGTGTTGATTGAAACCGCCAACAGGATTCCTGGAGCTTCTGCTGATAATACAGTTGATTTCCATACGCTTCCCTGGAACAAGCATTCCCAGATAACAGTACTGACCCGAGTTAGACCCGCCCTCGGAATCTTCCGCCTGCCGGCCGGGACTCAGCATCTGTAATGCAGAGCGGAGTTTAGGAGTCTGCTTCTAGTTCGCCCGAAAATTTGACGGAGCTCTTAAATGGCCGGCTAGTCTTATTAAAATACATACCAGTTATTTCATATAGCTCATATACCTGCTGAGCTGCTCACTGCCTGCAGGATGTAGTCTAACTTTGCACACCACACTTGGGTGAGTTAGCGTGGCTAATCTTAGTTCTTATCATCAGAGCCTGACCGATGTGAAACCTAGACCAGACCTGCCAGATGTTCTGGTTAGCAGCTCTGTGTAGGAGGCGGTTCTCGAAGGAGCTGGTGGTTTGAGGGTTTATGACAGATATAGGTATGACTGTGCTCTGAACCACAGCGCTACAGAAGGTGTGAGGCCTTCTGTCAAAACCAGGAGCTGTATGAGGACAGGTCTGAGGTTGTGTGGGAGGAACCTGAGAAACGTTGGTACCCAGACCCACTTCTGAGGAACCTGCAGAGGCGTCTTGTAGGGAGCAGAGGTCTAATACGCCCACACTAATGGACTTCAAGGTCATTATCGGTGTTTGGTGAAGTTTGTATGCGAGCTACGACACTAGTGTGTGATGGAAACATGTACACCACCTGTTCGGTCGCACCCTCGCCTTTCGAGGTGTTCAATAATCTCAGGTAGGCTGTAGCTGGTACCAGAACCGGGTGATGTGGCTGAAGTTCTAGCTCATCTAGATATTTACCGGATACATGATCTACGTCGTGATCTGATCTAACGAGATGGAAGAACCTCCAGTGGAGCATCTAAGCATGCTATCAGAAATGATGACTACATCATTACCTAGGACTGGGTTCTCCTGGTAGTAAGACATGGTGTGGTGTAACATTAGCTTTCTAGTATCTCAGCTGCGTGGCTGACTGTGCTGTTAGCTGGAGTGATGCTGTGCTGCAGTTATATGGCTGCCTAGGTTGGCCAAGCATCGCGTCACCGCAGTTATGAGCTAAACCGGCCATGTGAACAATGCTACACTGCAGGCGTGATCTCTGAACCAACCAACCACTTGAGCAATGCTACACTGCAGCTCCATAGTAGCCTGGGCTGGCCAGTCGGTTGACTCTGCAGCCTGGTTTTGTCCCATGGACTCTTAAGACCTTGGTCAGCCCTGATTTCTGATTCTACATGGTATCCTGATTGGTTAATTGATGATTTTTGTTGGTCTGGAGTTTTGCTAATCGGCTTTCACATTTGGAGGCGGTTAAAAATGCGATTCCAGTCCAAATCCGGTTTGCCTGCAGACTGAACGAAGCCCAAGGCTGGATGAAAACCCCGTCCGGCCAGCTGAGGAGGTGTGTATACGGGTGTGGTGGGTTGTGTTCTTCACTGTTGTCCTGTGGAGAGGTGCCCTACAGTGACTTGCACCACCACATCATCTCAGGCTGGCTCAACATCACCGACCAGCTCAGTAGACCCATGTGCAATCCATCCGGGATTGGTGCTCAGAGCTGCAGGGTGGTACATCACCAGAAGCCCGGCCTTCCATAGGCCAGCAGCAGAGCTCGTCACAGCAGTTAGCATGCTCTTGGTTCCGTCGCTTGTGCACTTGCAGCCGCCCGGCGAGCGATGAGTCATCAATAATTACATAACATCGATTGCGGCGTATGAAATGGCAGGTTTAGTCCGGCTGAAGACGCTGCTTCCCTTCGTGGTGCAGGGGGAGAGCGAGTGTGTTCAGGCTGTGCGTTTGTGGAGATCGTGTTGCTCGTTTCCTGTGAGATGAGGAGGCACCACTGGAGGTAATGAGCACAGTGTATTGAGGACACGCACTGGGAGCCTGCCCACACGCTCACGCTCCTGTATGTGTGGGTGGTGTGAAGAGATGTCAGATTCTCTTTAAGGACGCCGGGCTTCCCCAAGCCCACACACTGCTCTGTATGTGCTCGCACACATCTGTCCTCCCACTCACAGTGGCTTTTGCCTGCTGGAGGAAATCCCACTCCTTCTCTCTTCTCCTCTCTCCAGCCTGCCTGTACTGTTCTTACTGCGGATTGCTGGAGTCTGTATACGTAGCGTGATCCTGGTGGGCAACCCGTGTTGTCTGGGATTGGAACCACGAGGTGTAGGTGCTCCCCTGCCGAATAAATGGTCCAGTACTCCGAACGGCTGTCTCCCGCCTGGATTTCTTTATGGAGGTCGGGGAAAGCAGCTAGCCCCTGTTGCATCTTCCTCCCCGGGAGCCTTCACCCAACTACCGAGTGCGTTACAAGTCCAACAAACTAGCTGTCTCAGGCAGGTGGGACGAGTGGTTTCTGTGGGAGTGCGGTTTTCCCTCTGGTGTGAACTATGGGGTTTAGAACTCTGTAGAACATTTACATGCACGTAAAGACCCATAACACGCTAAAGGAACGAGGGAAGAAGCAGAACCGCTGACCATGTAGGACACTCTGTAGTTGTACAGTTCCAGACTGTAGTCCATCTGTTTCTCTGTATACTGTATTACCCTGTTCTTCAATGGTCAGGACCCCCACAGGACCTCCACAGAGCAGGTACTATGTGGGTGGTGGATCATCCTCAGCACTGCAGTGACACTGACGTGGTGGTGGTGTGTTGGTGTGTGTTGTGCTGGTGCGAGCACTTGTTAGGTTAGCCTAGCAGGCTACTGCTTATAACGCTACATAGCCAGTTTGATTATAGATTTCGGTCAGTCTACTCCATCCTCCAACGCGCACCCCAGGGGCTCTACTCGGACTTTGCTGGGAAGTGGGTAAAGGCGTGTGGGAGGCTTGCCCACGCAGACCGGCCACACGCACTCACTGTTGGTGAGACTTTAGAGACGTACACAGGACATCGTACCAGCTCGTGCTTGTTGGGCTGAGGGATAGTTAGGGTGGTCTGTGTATCTGCACAGTAAGCTCCCTGTGTCCTCGTCGTCACCGCGCTTTCCATGTATCGCATATGAATCCACCACTCGTCAGACGCTAACATGGAGGCTGGAATGGCGGGAGGGCGTGAGAGTGTGACAGGTATCATAGACCCGAGTCTTTATCTCGTGTGGAGGTCAGTGTGTGGCAGTTGTGTGCTTGTCAGCTAACGTTCGGCTCTCATTTGCATTGGAGCTCACGTCCATGTTTCCCCAGCGCTGGGCTATCGTAGCTTGGACTCTGTAGGGTCCTGATATAACCGAGAGGTTTGCATGTTGTTTGGATGAGGACCTCGTGCTGGTAGAACAGTGCCAGTAGCAGGGGAAGATCAGCACCGAGTGGCCTCACGCAGATGAACCCAGCCGTGGTCTATATGCCCATGTGCTCTAATAGAAACCTGCGAGTCTGGCCTGGAGCTAGACCAGTTCTAGGTTTGTCCTAAAGGTGCAGTGTAAACATACAACCCTGACCGGAGTTTCAGTGAAGCCGCTTATCGCTCTCACCCTGACCGTGACTTTGACAGCTGATAGCATGGTAAAACATTGCAGTGTGAGAACGGGTACAAGCCAAGGCTGGTGTAGACGTGTAGTCAGCCTGCTTTGGTCAGCTGGTGTTTCGGACTTCATTGTTTAGGAGCAGTTACGCAAGCAGGCAGTCGCTCCAAATGAGTCTCAGCTGCCATCTAGAGTGGGTCAGACCATCTAGAGTGTACGTCTGACCTTCTCCGTTCATCTACCAGATCAAATGGGGAGGTCATGACTTCTGGTCATGTGGCCGGTGAGGACTGATGCCTGTTGTTGGTTTGCGTAGCGTCTTGTGTTCTGAACAGTCCAGATATGGTGAGGTGAAGGCCAGACATGGTGTACTGCTTTCAGAACTGTCTCCTCACCTTAGTAAACCGGCTACACCTCCTTTCAGACCTCCACAGTGTTGAGCTGTCTCAGAATGGACAGATACACCTGTGGTTGGTGTAGCTCAGCAGATAACACCACTACCCACCAAGTAGCCACCACCCCACATGGGAGACTGGGGTTCGAATCCCAGTATGGGTGACTATGCTGTGCTACACCAATAAGAGTCCTTGGGCAAGACTCCTAACACTACACTGGCCTACCTGTAATGTGGTTAACCTTGTAAGTCACTCTGGATAAGAGCGTCAGCTAAATGCCGTAAATGAAATGAAATGGATGTTCTCAGATTTGAAGGAAGATGGATAACTGGTCTTCATCAGCCCGTGTCTGACAGATTAGCCGGATAACTAGAACGTTAAGATGTGGGTCCATGGCCTGAAACACCATTACGCTCCAGTGGGCCAGTTGGGTGGTGTTCTATTGTTAGCTGGGTTTGCTAGCTCTGCTACGTAGCTAACATTAGAGCCCAGGGGTCTAATGCACGGACCAAACCGTGTATCTTCATTGGTGTAAGACTGTTACTCAGCTTATCAGCCGCCGGCTCTCCTCTCCTCTTCCTCATCACAAGGAAAGAGCTAGAA